>PVIJ01011168.1:0-56081 GCA_004024925.1 Scalopus aquaticus | reverse complement strand
TGGGGAGGAAGATGTATTTTAAGGTATCTGTTTGGGTTTTTTTTTGGGTGGGGTTGCCTATAGATACATTTATTTGTTTCCCTCACAATCTCCTTGCTTCCCCCTTCTCTCTCTCTCTCTTTCACACACACACACACACACACACACACACACACACACACACACACTCAAAAATAAGCTTCATGGAACAGGGACTTAATTATGTTCACTGCTTTGAGATCACCCCCCTCGCACTCCCCAGAATGGACACTACATAATTGCTCCATGAATGAATGAAACCCTCACTGTCCTTAGGGGCGGTGTGTGTCTTTGCATGTCCGGCGGATGCAGTTGTTCTTATCAGCTGTACTTCTGTACTTCTCTCTGCTGGAATTTGGTGTAATCCAAAAGCTTCCTTCCTCTTTCTCTTGGGGGTTCAAAATTATAATGATGCCCTGTAGTGTTCATGTGGGTGGGTTTATACTCTACATCCAGAAAACTGGCAAAGAAGGTCTGAGATAGGAGTCTCAATTCTTTCTGCCTATTTATTTAAAACACTCAGGTAGGCCTCCCCGGTGGCGCAGTGGTCAAGCGCTGCGCTGTGGAGCTGTCGGCAGGGGCGACAGGAAGTTCGAAGCCCGGCCGGGGAGAGTCCCACATGGCGCGGCAGACCTCTCCCGCCTCGCCCGCTGCTCCCCTCAGCAGTGTATTTCTGATCTGCCTGTTCTGCTCCCCGCTCTGTCTCTGGTGAACCCTCTCGCCGCCCCACGCCTCTGGCCTGTACCCCAGCTTGTATGTATAAATAAAATAAAATCTTTAAAAAAAAATAAAATAAAACACTCAGGTAGCTCTTCTTTTTATGTTTGCCAGGCACTGTTCTAAGTTCTTTATAAATATTAACTCAGAGGGTACAAATATTAACTTAGAGTTGCTGGCTCAGATTGAATTAATGTTGCTTATCTCCACTCTCCAGAAAAAACAAACAGCTCGCCTCTGGCCCTTTAAGATCGGCTTCCTCCCCAGATGCCCCAAAGCCCCGGGGCGGCTTCCCAAGATCGACCGCCAACTCGGCTTTCACCTCTCGCAGGCTCCACCCCGTGCCAATCAAAGCCCAGAAACCCTGAGGGTCTGAGGCCCGGATGCTAAGCAACGGCAAAGGGCGGGAAATTTGAACGTCTTGGCACCGCCCCAAATGTGAATAGGCCAATCAGCGCCCGGCTTTCTCAACCACTGCCCACCTCCCTCTCGCCCTATTGGACCCACAAGCAGGATCTGATTCTCTCTGGCCAATGAAAGATAAGAGGAGGGGTTTCGCGCATACGTCCCGCCTGCACTTGCGCCGGCACACCCCTCCCGCGGGCTAGTGCCAGTGAGTTAGTGACAAAAGTCTTGCGCACGTTGCAACCCGAGTGACCGAAAAGGCGGGAAGACGCCGCGAGTTGTCCGCTACCCGAGTGGCGCGGTCGAGACAGGGCTGCGATCGTGGGGACGTCATTGGTAGGGCAGAGAGAGAAGAGCACCACTCACCCCACGGGGCGTCAGCCTCCCGTCAAAGTACAGCCTCCGCGGGGCAGAAATGAGGGTGGGGAGAGTGGGGTTTTCTACGCGCGGTGCGGTAGTGAAAGAGGCGAGAAGTCGCCCCTCAAAAGTTAAAACCAAAACGCAACCGCGGCCCCGCGCCCAGCCCCCAGCAGATCTGCATTTCTGCGCGCCCCCTCCCCCGGCCTGGGCGGGCGCGCGCTGGCCGCTGAGCCGCCCGGGTTTTCTGCACTCGCAGGGCCGCCAAGGCCATGGCCTCCTCAGCAGCGACCCCGGGCAGGACGCAGCAGGGACCAGACCCCGGGCAGGCCCCGGCCGGCTCCCCCAGCACAGCCCCAGATCCCGGCCACGGAGCGGCGGCGGAGGACGACGACGACGAAGAGCCGGCCGAGGTGTCTGGGGCAGGACGTCGGTAGCCGCGTTCCAATCGTCAGAGCAGGGAGGGGACAGGAGCGTCCGCAGTTACAATAAAAAGGGGGCTGGGCGGGGCAGGGCGAGGCACTGGCCTCCGCCGGGCTGCTGCTTCCTGTTTATTGAAAGGTGATGCTGCCCAAAGATAAAATGATTGCATTAAGTAGGCATGGCACAGCCCTGCCCTTAGGAGCGCTTCAAATTGTGGTTTCCTGTCTTCCTCGCCTGACAGATCCATCTGTGTGTGCTGTGGAACTCGGGGTTCTTGGGCTTGGCCTACTATGACACTAGTGACTCCACCATCCACTTCATGCCAGATGCCCCAGACCAGGAGAACCTCAGGCTTCTCCAGAGAGGTGGGGGCAGAACCACGAACTTCTCTGCTCTGGAACTGGAGGCGTGTTTCACTCCTTTATCCTTGACTGAATTGCTTTTATTAATGGACTCCCATAGGGCCCTTCTGTTGTATTTAGGACTTCATTTCATTATTCAACAAATATGTATTAGGTGTTTAAAATCCGGTACCAGAGATCTAGTCCCGGCAAATCAGTCATGTCATCCAGGGGATTACAGTATAGCAGTCCACTGCCATCCCTCTTCCTACCACCCCACCAGTGGCATCTTTCTAGATCTCATACCATACTCCTAGTTATGCTCCCAAATGTGTGGAGCATTCCCTACTTTATTTTTTTTAAGATTTATTATTTTTATTTATTTATGCATACAAGAACTGGGGTGTAGCCCAGAGGTGCGGTTTGTGTGTGTGTGAGGATTCACCAGAGACAGAGTGGGGAGCAGAGCAGGCATACCTATTGAGATACACTGCTGAGGGGAGCAGTGGGTGAGACAGGAGAGGTCTTCTGTGCCATGTGGGTCAGCTCCGTGCCTGGGGGATTGAACTGCTGCAGTGGCTGCTGATAGCTTGATAGCACTGAGATTTAACCCCTTGTGGGCATCAGGGAGGCCCATCATTCCCTACTCTTAGAGGGAGAAAATAGGTTTTTGATGAGGGGAGGGAGATCTGCAAGGGTAGGGCTATGAATCCCCTCTTAGTCAAAGGATAAAAATCATTTGGTCTCCATTCTCTTCCAAGTTCTGGATGAAATCAATCCCAGGTCCCTTGTTACAAGTGCCAAACAGGATGAGAACATGACTCGGTTTCTTGGAAAGCTAGGTAAGGACTGAATACAGAAAATGAGGAGGACTAAAGTATGAGATATTCCAGGTGACTAAAAGGTCTTGGAGGGAGCTAGAACAAGAAGCCAGAATTGGGTGAGAGGGATGATGGGACAGAAGCAAAAGGAGTAAGATGTACAGACTGATGCCCCTTTCTTTGCCTCCTGTACAGCCTCCCAGGAGCACCGAGAGCCTAAGAGACCTGAAATCATATTTTTGCCAAGTGTGGATTTTGGTATCTTCTTCCATTTGCTTTGCCTGTCCAGTCCCCCATCCCAGTTTCCCCACCCTTTCTCCTGACTCCACCTGCATCATCAGAAGTCTCACTACAGCCTTATCTCATCCTAAAATTTCTGTTCTCCAAGCCCTAAGATCAGTCTCCCCAAGAGCTCTCCTGTCCTCTACCCTTTAAGAGCCTGTAACTTATTATGAAATTTCCACTTAGGTGTTTGTGGAATGAAGGCCTTTCCTGAGAAGAGGGAGTGAGGATATTTTTTTGGACAGCTTTTATTGTTGGAGTTTTCCTCATCAAGCCAAAGTCATTTGTCCCTTAAAAAAAAAAAAGGCACGGGACCTCTCTGGTGGCCTAGGAGTTAAGTCTCAGCACTATCACTGCTATGGCCTGATTTTGATCCCTAGCCAGGGAGCTGACCCATATATGGTACAGCAGATCTCTTCTGTCCCCGCTGCTCCCTTTAGTAGTGTATTTCAGTAGATCCACCTGTTCTGCTCCCCATTCTGTCTCTGCTGAATCCTCTTACCCTTCCCCTGTACCTCTGATCTATACCCCAGTTTTTCTACGATTAAAAAAAAAAAAAGGCGGGCGGTGGCGCCAGCCTGGTGGCGCAGCGGTTAAGCGCTGGGCTGCGGAGCTGTCGACAGCGGCGAAGCGAGTTCGAGGGCGAAGCGAGTTCGAGGGCCGGCCAGGGAGATTCCCACATGGCAGGCAGATCCCTCCTGCCCCGCCCGCTGCTCACCTCAGCAGTGTGTTTCTGACTATCTACCTGTGCTGCTCCCCACTCTGTCTCTGGTGAACCCTCTCGCCGCCCCATGCCTCTGGCCTGTACCCCAGCTTGTATGCATAAATAAATAAATCTTAAAAAAAAAAAAGGCACTATATCAGTGACTCTGATGATCCATAAGGTACTTCATAACCTTCCAAAAAAGACAGGGAACGTTCTATCCTAATTAAATATTAAGTCATTATGTTATTAGTTCTTTCCTTAATATGATCCTTTTGACTAAGATCCACCAACTCCAGACATATATTATTTTCTGAGCCATTTACCTTTCTCAGGCTGTGCTCTCAACCAAACATCTTGATGTCATTGGCAGAATAAAGAGTGAATTAGATGAGAGTCTGAGAATTTGGTGGTGGTTTCAGCTTCCCATTACCGTTTGTACGAGCTGGCAAGTGACATCTCTTTTGCTTCTCCTGTCTCATTCTTTTTTTTGTTATATAAAGATTTATTTATGTATGCATACAAGCTGGAGTGTAGGCCAGAGGTGTAGGGTGGTGAGAAGATTCACCAGAGACAGAGTGGGGAAGCAGAACAGGCAGAACAATTGAAACACACTGTGGACGGGAGCAGTGGATGAGACAGGAGAGGTCTGCTAAGCCATGTGGGAAGCTCCCTGGCTGGGTATTGAACTCATGCTGCAGTGGCTCTGGATAGCTTCACGGTGCTGCACTTAACCCGTTGTGCCACCAGGGAGGCCCCTCCTGTCTCATTTTTAAAATCGGGTGAAAAATTGGGATATAAGACCTTTCCTTCCTGGGCCTCCCTGGTGGTGCAGCAGTTAAGCGTTGCGCTGTGGAGCTGTCGGTGGCAGCAGCGATGGAAGTTTGACGCCCAGCCGGGGAGAGTCCCACATTGTGCAGCGGACCTCTCCTGCCTCGCCCGTTGCTCCCCTCTCAGCAGTGTATTTCTGATCTGCCTGTTCTTCTCCCTACTCTGTCTCTGGTGAACCCTCTTGCTGCCCCACGCCTCTGGCCTGTACCCCAGCTTGTATGTATAAATAAATAAATCTTTAAAAAAAAAATAAGACCTTTCCATCCTGTTTCCCCACACATAGGTCTGGAAATAAGCAAACAGCGCCTCCTTTCTGGAAACTACTCCTTCATCCCCGACTCCATGACAGACACGGAGAAAATCCTCTTCCTCTCCTCCATCATTCCCTTTGACTGCATCCTCACGGTGAGATGTATGCTGGGAGCTGACTGCTGGGATCCAGCAGGATGGAGAAAGGCAGAAGCCCTCGGGTTCTGGGGCTGAGTCCTAGGAGACACTTTGCCCCAACTCCACTACTGGTTGCCTCCCAGGTTCGAGCACTTGGAGGACTGCTCAAGTTCCTGGGTCGAAGAAGAGTTGGGGTTGAACTGGAAGACTATAACGTCAGCGTCCCCATCCTAGGCTTTAAGAAATTTATGTTGTATGTGATTTACTCTAACCTCAACTAAAGTAAGGTGGGCTTGAGAGGCCTGAAAGTAAGACAGGCTAGGGCTGCAGGGTGGCCAGTGACTTATCCGGTGAGGTACTCACAGAGGAACCTGAGGGGATGTGAAACTTGGGGAGGAGACTGAGATAGTATTCTGGGAGGAGGCATAGGTGGAGGAACTGTGGGAGGAAGTCAGACCTCTCCTACAATCTACCTTCCCTTGTCTTTTGTCCTCAGGACCCATCTGGTGAGCATAGATCAAGACACTTATAGGTAAGGAGGTGGAGTGAGGTGCTTGTCTCTGGGGAATGAGAAGGATTAAGTTTAATACTTTAATAATCCTAATAAGCCTCTAATTTCTTTAATCTTGGGGCTACTAAGATCTCTGTCCCTGAGAAACTGAGACAAGTGTGGGGCAAACTATTTATGTCAAGGTTTGATCTCAGGAGGGTGTTCCTAATCCCCATTTTATTTTCTCAATTCCCTTTAAAAGTCCAGGTTACCCCCAAAGTCCTCCATTTCTCCTTGACAGTGTTTTGCAGATATTTAAGAGTGAGTCTCATCCCTCCGTGTACAAAGTGGCCAGTGGTCTGAAGGAGGGGCTCAGTCTCTTTGGTAGGTGTGCCCCGTCCTTCTTGCCGTCTACAAGCTGCCAGAAGAAAAAGGCTGCTTCCAAAGACAAAAGACACGTCCTGGACACTCTCTTCCCTCCCCCCCCCCCTTACCAGATATCTCTTCCACCCCAATCCAGCATCCATTGTCGTGTACATATCATCTCTACCATCCATATTCATTCCTTGGGTTTCTGTGAATGTTTCTATTAGTTGTGCACTTGTCTAGGGATTCTGGAAGCCCTACGTGGAATGAAGTTACCTAACTGCATAATTGCCCAGGTTTGCCTCCTGTAGTCAGTTGTTTATCAGTTGTTCCTGGCTTTAGGGTGTATTAGGGACATCTCCCTAAGAATCCACATGGTTTCACTCTGTATATCTCAATGGGTTGTATCTGTTTACATATATGTGTTGGGGTCTTTGTGAGTCTGTGCCTGCTCTATGTATTTTTCTTGCTGAGTGTTTCTGTGAGTGCCTGTCCCCTCCCCTAAGTCCATGTAAAGTAATCCTGTCTGGGACTCAAGGCCCCGGGCCTGGCTTTGCAGCTGTATCTGGGATTGCCCTCAACACCTGAACCTCCGACACTGATGTCTCAGCTTAAACATATCCACACAGTTGTCTCCTTGCCCTTTCCTTATACAAGCTCACTTCCTGCCTCCACTTCCTGCAGGAATCCTCAACAGATGCCGCTGTAAGTGGGGAGAGAAGCTGCTCAGGTGAGTGGGTCTCACACAAGCTAATACGTGAGGTCTGCACACTCAGCGCCTCCACCTAGCAGTAATGAAAGCAACTGCCCTTTCTTGAATACCAGCTGAATGCTTTTAATCCTTACAACAACCCCATGTGGTAACTAGTATTATCCTCATTTTACTTTGTCAACACAGGCTTGCACATACAAGAAGCAGAAACACAGGATGCAATGTACACATGGTAACATCTTTAATTCTTAAAAAACACACTTCAAATGAGCTATTCTCTGATGACCTTCAAATTGTGTTTAATTCTGGGCTCCCTGTGTGGAATGCTAATTGCATATCATGCACTTTCCACAGGCAGCTCAAACTCAGGGCATCCAAACTGACACCCACTGGACCTGTTCCTCTGCCGGCGTTTCCTTCTCTGCTTAATGGCATTGCTGGCACTACAGCTTCTCAAGCTGTGAGCCTTTGATTGCTGCTTCTCCCTCTCCCCATATTCAATTATGCATTAAGGCCTATTGATTCTGTCCTGAAATGCCTCTCTCCATCATTCCTTTCTCCTACTTTCCATTGCTTTAATTCTGGCATTTCTAGCCTGAAGCATTGTAGGCCCTTCCAAATGGTCTCTCTAACTCATCTTTTCTTCATTCTAAAATACCTGTTCCTAAAACAGATTTAAGCATGTCACTTTACTTTTTAAAAAACCTTAAGTAGAAACAAAATAAGCCTCAAGCGGCTTCCCCATTACCTGCAAGATGAAGATTAGCATCTTTTGCAGTGTGATGTTCAGGGCCCCTCTCAGTCACTCCAACTTTAATTTCCAGGCTTACCTTCCAAAGTCCCTTCTAATTCCTTTTTTCTACCCTACCCACTCTATATTCCAGTCATTTAGGGCCATTTGCCATCATGGAAACACATCATGCCTATTTACGCAGCATTTTCTAGAAAGTCTTTCCCTTGTGCTCCCCTGTCCAAATTTTACATTGTCTTCAAGGTGCAACCCAACTAGCACCTTTATATGCAGCTTTCACAAGAACCAGTAAGGAGACGGAGGTATTCCGTACGTGTGCTCACATAGTGCTTTGTAATATTTTCTAGTTGCACTGTCACATGTGAATTAGTAGTTGGTGAATCTGCTTGCCCTTATAGCTGTGACTCTGCTTGGTGACCATTCCCTGTAAACTGGGTGCTTGGCACATGAGCTTGTAACAGTAGCACTGGTTGGGTGAGCAGGAATGCGGGAATGCAGGTGCTCTGGTCCTGCCAAATCAGAGCAGAAACCTTTGATAGCCTACAGGTGCACAATCATTTCCCCAGCACACCAGCCTTGCAAAGTGTGTCTTGTGGAGGTTAATTTAGGATAATTTCAGGGGTCATTTCCAAGTAATTTGTAGGGTGACTTCGCAAGTTCTTCAAGTGCTAGTTTCTAGCCTCAACCAGGGATGAGAAGGAAGGAATTCTTAGTAAAGAAGAGAACTGAATTAAGGTAGTGGAGGACACAGATTCCCCAGGTAGGGTCCTGCAGAGGATGGAATTATAACTTGAATGATGAACTAAGAGCATCCAAACTGACACCTGGACAAAGACCCAGGAATGAGTTACAGTATGTCACAGTATGCTTTAAAGGGGCATTGCCAGGCCTCCCTGGTGGTGCAGGGGTTAAAGTCTCAGTGCTATCAAGCTATCACCACCCACTGTAGCATGAGTTAGATCCCCAGCCAGGGAGCTGACCCACATGGCACAGCAGACCTCTCCTGTCTTGCCCACTGCTCCCCTCAGCAGTGTATTTCAGTAGATCCTCCTGTTTTGCTCTCCACTCTCTCTGGTGAATCTTCTCAACACTGGCACCTCTGGCCTGCACCCCAGTTCTTGTATGCGTAAAAAAATAAAAGTAAATCTTTTAAAAAAATGAAGGAGCATTGTCCAAGCAATTGGACACCTGAGTTTGACAACTCTACAGCAGGTCCTTGAATGACTTTGCTTAATTCAGAATCCTTTTGTTATAATGTTGATAAGGCAAAAGTGATTCCAGCTGAAGTTGATTGAAGCAAGGTTTTTTGAGGACCTGTTTTTGTTTTAAGTCTGTTTGCTTCAAGTTACAATTTCCAAGAACCTATCCAGGACATTGAGGACTTACTATACTTCTTACTAGCAGTACGACTTTGAACAAGTTGCTTATCTTCTAAGGGATTCATTTCGCCTGCTGTAAATGTAGGGCGTTTCACTTGATTAAGTTCTTTCCTGATGCTAGCAGTACATGAGTCATATAACCTGGTATGTTACAAGAAACTCTGGTTGGTGAGGCTCATGTGCTTTCTAAGGTAGGGACAAGTATTCATAGACTGGCCTACACACCCACAGCGGGGAGCCCTCTGTGACTAAGGAACAGAGGTGTCTAAAACCTACCCTCAAATCCAAATGTGTTCTCTGCCGCATTCTAACTGGGGCTTTCTAACCCAGGGTAACTGGCCACAGACTATGGTGTGAGATCCACATCCAGACCCAGTGTGCCCATACGATGGCTCTTAGAGAGAGAGCACACCGGTGAATTGCTCTAGTGTGAAGTTGAGGGCTCCCAGTTCATTAGAGAATCTTGTCCTCTTCATAACCACAGTGAGAATCATACAAACACAGATGAGACTTTTTTGTATACAGATTTCATTTATTGGGAAGTAGTTAAGTACATAAAAGGTACACATAATAATAGCAGTATTATAAATCTCTGTGCTTCCACCAGCAAATTTAAGAATAAGACAGTGTTCTTGAAGCCCCTCCTCCATCATCTCTTCTGTACAGAGATGACCATTTTCATGAATCGAAGACTTGCATTCCAGATGGGATGGGTATACTTTCACAGGAAGAACACAAAAAGATTAATGTCTGTGCTTTATACCCAGAGATACTTTCACAGCTAAAAATAAATATACAAACTCATTCTGACTCACTCTCGCCTACCGGGCTACAGAGGGAGCTAGAGTGTTGGCATACAAATGCCCAACACGCTGCTCTTCCTCTAAATATTGACAAGCTCCACCACATATCCACATGGAATGACACATGGTCGTATCCATCAACTCATGACATATAGACAGTCATGCTCACATCCAGAGATTTTCAGTAGCTCCCTGTAAACACACCCATATACATAGTATACATACATATGCATATACATATTGTACTCACCAGTATAGTATAGTGCCACAATCCCCAGGGACCTCCAAACATTTTAACAAACTGAGATCAAGACAATGATAACAAATGTCACTTCTGTCCCCTCTCCTCTCAACCCTTCCAGACTATGGTTCACACGTCCCACTCAAGACCTGAGGGAACTAAATTCTCGCCTGGATGTCATTCAGTTTTTCCTGCTACCCCAGAATCTGGAAATGGCTCAGATGCTGCATCGATTGCTGAGTCACATCAAGAATGTGCCTGTGAGCCCAGGGAAGGGGGCAGGAACGGGGAGTGGGTGCTGAGGAGGTTGAGGACCTAAACTGAACATTGGGCTTTTTGAGGGACTTTATAGTGGGAGAAGGAAAACAGTGACTGTCCCCTTGTCTAACTACAGCTGATTCTGAAACGCATGAAGTTGTCCCACACCAAGGTCAGCGACTGGCAGATACTCTATAAAGTAAGGTCTCTTTTCTTGAATCTCAGAAGTCCAGGTTAAGTCCCTCAGCATGTGTTCTAGACCACAGTACTCTGTCCAACTTTATCCCAACATTTTTTTAAACTTGTGTTCTGGATGGAACTTGTCAAAATGATTTGCAGAGAATAATACAGTGGATCCCTATATACCCAACCAAGCAACTTTAACACTTTGACTCATGCCACTCTTGTTTCACGTATATCTTCTCTCATTTTTCCCTTCTGGATTATTTTGAAGCAATTCTCAGCCATCATTTCTTTCATTATGATTTTTTTAAAGCTTTATTCATCTATGCATACAAGAGCTAGGGTGTAGACCAGAGGTGTGGGAGGGTGAGGAGGTTCACCAGAGACTGAGTGGGGAGAGGAACAGGCAGATTGACCGAAATGCACTGCTGAGGGGAGCAGCAGAGAGACAGGGGAGGTCTGCTGCGCCATGTGGGAAGCTCCCTGCAGTGGCTACCCATAGCTTCATAATACTGAGACTTAACCCCTTGCACCACCAGGGAGGCCCGGCCTCTGCTCTCTGATCAGAACTCAGGCTATAGTGGTGATATTGCTGAGACTTGACCCCTAGGCCACCAGGGAGACTCTCTTCTAGGAACTTTAAAAATAAACACAAACATGTGAGAAATTGCTACTGATATCACCAATTTAAATTTAGAACCACAGGGTTCTTATCTTGTGTATTTCCTTACTTATAGTCTTCAGTGTTTCCTGCTTCCATTCTGGAAATTCAGACTCTCAATAACACTAGAAATGATAAAATTAGAATATCACTCATTTGCATTTTCCTACATTATATCCACAACAATCTTAGAATAGCAACTACTACCCACTATGTGATTATTGAAAAATATTTATGATCTTTTTAGAAGAGAATTAATTTTTTTGTCTCCACTAGGGATATACAGTTAAATTATTGTTTTAGTCACTTGGAATAGTTTTTCTCTGTGTGGTCATGTCATTATCTGGATATATACTTATGTTTATTTGTTTCATTCTATTTTTGATTTCTAGAAACTTTTAAAATTAAGTTTAATTTTATAATTATGCAAAACATTTATGAGTCCCAAAGTCAAATTTCCCAAACAAGGAATAGTCAACTAATTCAACCTTTTATCCCTGTCCCCTCTCCACCTATAAATGATCTTTCTAAAAATTTTAAGATGTATTCTTCTAATATTTTAGTTTTTATTTTTTTATTTTTATTTATTTATTTTTAAGATTTATTTATTTATGCATACAAGCCAGAGGCATGGGGCAGCAAAAGGGTTCACCAGAGACAGAGTGGGGAGCAGAACAGGCAGATCAACTGAAATACACAGCTGAGGGGAGCAGCAGCTGAGGCAGGAGAGGTCTGCCGTGCCATATGGGAATTTCCCCGGCCGGGCCTCGAACTCAGTCGCCGCTGTGCCAACAGCTCCACAACACAGCGCTTAACCACTGCGCCACCAGGGAGGCCCTATCTTTTATTTTTTTTAAAGATTATCTATGCACACAAGAGCTGGGGCGCAGGCCAGAGGTATGGGGGGTGAGAGGATTCACCAGAGACAGAGTGGGGAGCAGAACAGGCAGACTGACTGAAACACACTGCTGAGGGGAGCAGCGGGTGAGGCAGGAGAGGTCTGCTGTGCCACGTGGGAATCTCCCTGGCTGGGGATCAAACCGGTGCTGCAGCAGCTACGGATAGCTCCATAGTGCTGAGACTAAACCCCTGAGCTGAGCCACTAGTGAGCCCTATTTTAGCTTTTATTTTTTTAATAATTTAAACTTAAAGAAAAATTGCAGAAATTGTGCAGCGTATTTTCATATGCCTTTCACCCAGCTTCACCTAAGATTAACATCTTACATACTCATAGTACAATTACCTCATAACTATTATCTTATTTTATGAGTTATAATTAAATGCTATCATATATTTTTGCTCACGTTTTTCTAGCTTTAATTACTGAGAATCCTTTTCATATTGACTTTTAATGTGCCCCTTGGACATGGCCCTCAATCCATTTTTTAGTCTTTTCTACACTTTTACCGCGACAAGATACTCCAAGCTTATTTTGTTTTTCCTTGCCCCACCCCTGGAACCAACTTCTTCTCCAAGGGTTACTTTCACTGGACAGTGGTTTTAGAAACCAAGAGCTGAATGGGAGGTGTGCATGTTATGGGGGTATCTGTCACTTCTAGACCCTCGCCATAGACAGGTAGGAAACATATGAATGTATACTCAGCCCAGAAGGCACATCTACATTCCCGAATCTCTGTCTGTATATGAAAGAATGCAGGAGTCACACTCATATCTCTGACTCCAACCCAGTCCCACAGAGTTCACTCTAGATGTCCTCCTTCGCTCATTTGTAACTTCTTTCTCTATCAGTTAAAAATCTGGTTCTCCCTATGCACAGCACGCTTACTTAGCACTTTAAGGAGTTTCAGTTTTCTTTTAACACATGAGCGGATGTGTATGACTATTTATGTGTCTCTTTCCACTACTTAACTCTTAAGTCTGCCTTAGCCAGGCCTGGCCCTGCATTGAAGCACATGCCTAGGAGGCTACGGTGTTCCTGCTCATCTAGCCTGACGCTGGGTTCAAATCCCAGCTCTTCTATTTATTCTCTGGGACACCTTGACCAAAGGGGGTTACCTATTTGTGCTTCAGGTTGCTCATCTGTCAAGTGGAGATTATGCTTGTCCCTGTCTCCTACAATTGTTTTGAGAAGTAAATGAAATTAGAACACATATAAAGTTTAAAATGTGGTCTGGAATGTACAATAGTAAGCCTTCACTAGTGTTAGCTCTTTTTCTTACCTTTATTCATTAGTTTAGACTCTTGCGCTCACCCAGAACACCCCCCTTCCTTACGAATAGCCTTATTCAAGACCCAGTTCATTTCCTTTTTTCTGCAAAGATAACCCTGTCTATTTTAGCCCACACTAGTCTTACTCTCTGAACTTCCTTAGTAATTTTAGTCAGTTACACAATTTGGTCAAACTGTTTTGTGGGTAGTCATTGTTTTTGCTGCTTGTTTCCATCATTGCTGGATTATAAACCCTTTGATGTATGTACTTTATATATCCTCTGCCACAGAGTAAGGCTCAGTAAAGAGATTGGCTGTCTCCTGTCAGTCAAATTCATGGTTACAGCAGCCACCTCCAGCCACTGACCTTCACTCAGGAACTAATTCTCAGTGACTCTCACTCCTCCTCTTCCCCTGCTGTCTCTTACCCCAGCTGTCACTACCCCTCTGCTCAGTTACTTTTCTGCCTTTCAAATCTCTGGTTCTCCTTCTCTTTCCTCTGTATGAACTCCTGTCATGGGAGTTTGTACAAACCTCTATCAAAGCACCTACCACTTATTTACTTTGAAATCTTCTGGTGCTGGGTCTCCCTGGTGGCGCAACGGGTTAAGCACAGCACTATGAAGCTATCCAGAGCCATTGTAGCATGAGTTTGATACCCGGCTAGGGACAGTCTCACATGGTGCAGCAGACTGCTCCTGTCTTGCCCGCTGCTTCCCTCAGCAGGGTGCTTCAGTCCATGTGCCTGTACTGCTCCCCACTCTATCTCTGGTGAATCCTCTCACCCCTCCCCGTATCTCTGGCCTACACCCCAACTTGTATGTATAAATAAATAAATCTTAAAAAAAAATAAATCAGTCTTCTGGTGTATTTCTTTCTCACTAATCATGAGCTCACATGGGACAGGGACCATATTGGAGTTGTCTCTGTAGCACTTCCCTTTGAGATCCTTTCTGTCTTTGCTATTATGTCTTTCCCTGTTGGTCTTTGTTCTCAGCCCATCCTTGTCCCTTGAGCTCAGCCAGGCCTGGGTATGGGCCACCTTCCTCTGCCCATTTCTCCTGCAGACCGTGTACAGTGCCCTGGGCCTGAGGGACGCCTGCCGCTCCCTGCCCCAGTCTATCCAGCTCTTTCGGGACATTGCCCAAGAGTTCTCTGATGACCTGCACCACATCGCCAACCTCATTGGGAAAGTGGTGAGTGGGAGAAAAGAGGCAGCGCCCTGGGGACCTAGGGGAGAGAGATGGGTTGGAAAATGGGCTAGGCTCTGGAGAACGTGGTGCGGAGGATGAGGATGCATAGGAGACACTGGGGTCAGCTGAGTGACTAAAGGGTGGAAGGATGAGAAGAGGTAGAGAATGTCAGGGATGGGTTTGAGGGGTGAGGGAGAGAGCAGGGTCTGAGAGAATGGGGGCCCAATTAGAGGTCAGGGGCAGGACTGAGAGATGGTCCTGGCTGATCAGACACCGGACTTCTTTTCTCCTCAGGTGGACTTTGAGGGCAGCCTTGCTGAAAACCGCTTCACGGTCCTCCCCAACATAGATCCTGAAATCGACAAGAGTGAGTTGGGCATGCAGGGACAGTGAGCCCTGGAACACAAGCCTTCTCCGGGAGGGCACCATCCTCAGAGGCGCCCCTGCAACTGGGTGATCCTAGCCACCAGGACAGGAAACTGACTTTTGGTATTTGTGTATCTGCCTCCCTCCTAGAAAAACGAAGGCTGATGGGACTTCCCAGTTTCCTCACTGAGGTTGCATGGAAGGAACTGGAGAACCTGGACTCTCGTGTTCCTTCATGCAGTGTCATCTACATCCCTCTGGTGAGGGCAGGAAGGTGGCTGTAACTACAGAGACCTAGTAGGGGAGATATTAGGCTTGTGAAGGACAAATTGGTAGATAAGAAACTTTTGGAGAAGTCCAAAGAACATGAGCACCTTTTGGTGGCTTTAGCCCCCTGAGGGGGTCACGGAAGGACACGGGGATTTCTGACTTACTCTACGGAGAGAAGGTGCCCAGTAGGTCACGCTCTGCTTTATCTCCTGTTTACTCTCCAGATCGGCTTCCTCCTCTCCATCCCCCGCCTGCCTTCGATGGTGGAGGTCAGTGACTTTGAGATCGAGGGCCTGGACTTCATGGTAAGACCCTTGGCTTTTGCAGGGATGGTAAGGAGAATGAATCAGCAGCTGAGGGGGGCCTGACCCCATCAGCACCGCCCAGTATAGGATCTCCTTTTGTACTTTGATCTTTACCAGCTCTAAGACAAAGGAGAAGGAGGTGTTAGGGGCTAGATGTGGGGTTAGGTGGGAGAGGATGAGGACCAAAGCCCACAGCTTTCAATGCTGTACCCAGTTTCTTTCAGAGGAGAAGCTCCACTATCGTAGTGCTCGAACCAAGGAGCTAGATGCATTGCTGGGGGACCTGCACTGCGATATCCGGGGTGAGGAGAAGCGAAAGGCTGGAGACTGGACGGAAGCTTGGAAATGATGCTGACAGGCTCCTCTGTCTCTCGCTCTGCCTTTTCTCTGAACGTCTCGGGGTATCTCAGATGGTATTTGCAAGCCAGTTCCAAGTCCCTCTTCTGGCCTCTTTGTCACTCCTTCCCTTTCTCCTGGAGCTGACCCCCAGCTCCTCCCTCACCTGCCCCCAGACCAGGAAACCCTGTTGATGTACCAGCTGCAGTGCCAGGTGCTGTCGCGGTCAACTGTCTTGGCCCGAGTGTTGGACCTCGCCTCCCGCCTGGACGTCCTGCTGGCTCTTTCCAGTGCTGCCCGGGACTATGGCTACTCAAGGCCCCATTACTCCCCCCAGCTCCTTGGGGTACGAATCCAGAAGGGCAGGTAAGAACAGAAGGGTTGGAGGTGTAGACACAGGGGCCTCAAGGCCCCATCTTCTATGTGGTTCGTCCGTCTGGGTCCACAGGCCCATATGCAAGGTAACTCTGACCCACTGCAGACACCCTCTGATGGAGCTCTGTGCCCGAACCTTCGTGCCCAACTCTGCAGAATGTGGTGGGGACAAAGGCAGGGTCAAAGTCATCACTGGGCCCAACTCCTCAGGGAAGAGCATATACCTCAAACAGGTGGGAGAATCCCTAGGGACTGGGCCTCTGGCATGTTCTCTAGGGTCTCTATCCCCCATCTTCTAGCCAACCAGGTCCCTACAGTTCTCCTGTTCTGACCCCCCTTTCATGAAAAGACCATAGCCCACATCTCCTGCTCCTCTACCTTACATGGTCCATTCTCTAGTTGAGGGAGCGCCATGTTCTAATACACTTTCCGTGACCTGAATTCCCTTTCCCCGCCTCTGAATAGGTCTTGCCATTCCCAGGTGTCCCTCTTGCCTGATTCTAAAGTGAGTGGAAGGGGCTCTGACCTAGTAAGCTGTGTCCAGCTCTCCTCGATCTATCAGTCTCTTCTCCATCTATCATTCACCCCTCAGTTTAGCTTCACCTTCACCTCAGCCCACACCACAGGCCCCAGGCCCCGTGTCTCCCCCGTGCAGGTGGGCTTGATCACATTCATGGCCCTGGTGGGCAGCTTTGTGCCAGCAGAAGCAGCTGAAATCGGGGCAGTGGATGCCATCTTCACCCGAATTCATAGCTGCGAATCCGTCTCCCTTGGCCTCTCCACCTTCATGATCGACCTCAATCAGGTCAAATGGAGCAAAGGGAGTTGGGGCGGGGGAGGGGAGCATGAAGGGGATAACGGGAAGGAACTTTACCCCTGAGAAATCATCAGAACAGGAAAGCATTTCCCCCGCTGCATGCCCTCTATCCTAGGGGCCCGGAGCTCCAGTTCAGAGACTGGAGACCTAATCTCATGAACCTTTACTGAACGTTACTTTGCATAAGGCCCCGCTGGCAATGAGGGGATCAACAAAACACGCACCTTGCCGTGGAGGAACTTGTAGTCCAGTAGGGTGGACACACAGGGACAGCTTTAGTCACAGGCTGACGGGTCAGTGTATTACCGGCCTCAGACGCTAATGAGCCGCTCCCTTCCTGGCCAGCAGGTGGCGAAAGCCGTCAGCAACGCCACGCAGCAGTCTCTGGTCCTTATAGATGAATTTGGAAAGGGAACCAACACGGTGAGAGGAGAAACTGATGAAGGAAAGAGGGGGGAGTGGAGGACGAAGGAGCATGAACTTGAGGCCGGGGTAGGGCTGTTTGGGCAGCAGTGAAACATGGGGAGGCGGGGAAAGGCTGGGGCAGGTGGAGGGGGGCACATGGGGCACTGAGGGCGCCGCACCCTCACCCCCCTGCCCTCTGCACAGGTGGACGGGCTTGCGCTCCTGGCTGCTGTGCTCAGACACTGGCTGGCGCTGGGGCCCATGTGCCCCCACATCTTTGTAGCCACAAACTTTCTGAGCCTTGTTCAGCTGCAGCTGCTCCCACCCGGGCCTCTTGTGCGTTATCTGGTGAGGACACCAACCTGCCCTCCTGCGGGTCCCTAGGCTGTTCCCCAGCGCCAGGGGACAATCACCACAGGCACCACGGCCCTGCCTTTTCGTGTTCCCTATGGGGATTGACTGAAGGCAGGAAGCAGAGTGAAGACGACATGCTGTCTTCCTTTATTCTCTTTTAAGACCATGGAGACCTGTAAGGATGGTGACGACCTTGTTTTCTTCTATCAAGTTTGCGAAGGTGTTGCCAACGCCAGCCACGCCTCCCACACAGCCGCCCAGGCCGGGCTTCCTGACAAACTCATTGCTCGTGCCAAGGAGGTGATGAGATCTGGAGACCAACCACCTGTCAGGGCTCCTTCCACATCCCAACTCCCCTCAGGAGCTTGAGTTTCTGGGCCCACGATGTTTCTGACCCTCATTTTCTCTTTTCTGAATCAATTCCCACCCTACCTCCCACCGCCCTTCTTGTTCCTAGGTCTCTGACTTGATCCGCAGTGGAAAATCCATCAAGCCCATCAAGACGTTGCTCAAGGAAAAGCAAATGGAGAAGTGAGTGTGTGACCCAAGGTCCTTGTTCTTTCCAGCATATTCTCCAGTGCTTCTCCACCTTTTCAGGAAGAGGCTGACTCAGCCAGCCTCTTTGCCATTCATAAATCCATGATGTCTTCCTAACTCTGAATTTTCAAGGTCCCAGCTTCCTGTCCTCTGCTGAGGAAGTTAGTTATCTATTCTCCCTAAATCTCCCTGTTCTCTCTCCCCTCAGTTGCCAGGCATTGGTAGATAAGTTTCTGAAACTGGATCTGGAAGATCCCAGCCTGGACCTGGGTGTTTTCATGAGTCAGGAGGTGCTGCCAGCCGCCACCGCCATCCTCTGAGCCTTCCCTCCCTGCCTGCATCCTTCCGCTGCCCCCATGGGCGGCCATGCCCTTGTTTCCTTCATCTCCTTCAGACCAGAGCTCTCATTTTCCCTTGACAGTTTGTTTCATGTTAGGAATAAAGTTTATTTTATTAAAAAAAGAGATTTATTTATTTATGCAGACAAGCTGGGGTGTAGGCCAGAGGTGTGGGGAGTGAAAGGATTCACCAGAGACAGGGTGGGGAGCAGAACAGGCGGATCTACTGAAATACACTGCTGAGGGGAGCAGCGGGCGAGGCAGGAGAGGCCTGCTGCGCCATGTGGGAAGCTGGGAATGGAACCTGTGCTGCAGTGGCTGTTGATAGCTTCATAGTGCTGAGACTTAACCCCTTGGGCCACCAGGGAGGCCCAGGAATAAATTTTTTTTAGAGGGAGTTGTTTCCATAGACCATCTGAGACAAGAGAACAGGAAGGAGATGAAACATGCCTCATTAAAAATACAGCAACACTGCTGTAGGGAGACCCTTGGCTTCTGCTCAGGGTGCTTCATGAGAACCAGCCACTTAAACAGACACTTCTAAAACATGATATCAATTTATTAAATGTTAAAGAAAAGGGAGGGGTGGGAAAACAAAAACAAACTGTTGCGTTAATTTTTTTTTTAAAGATTTATTTATTTATACATACAAGCTGGGGTACAGGCCAGAGGCGTGGGCGGCCAGAGGGCTCACCAGAGACAGAGTGGGGAGCAGAACAGGCAGATCAGAAATACACTTCTGAGGGGAGCAGCGGGTGAGGTAGGCGTGCCATGTGGGAATCTCCCCGGCTGGGCGTCGAACTCGCATTGCGTGCTGCGACAGCTCCACAGCTCAACGCTCAACCACTGCACCACCAGGGAGGCCCACCTCAGAGCCACGAGGACCCAGGGACCCCTGTGTGGCCTCTGGTGCCGCCCCCCTACATAGCCCTGCTGCTGCCTCTGGGGACAAGCTGGCAAGACGTGTGGGCCTAGAGCTTCTTCCTCTGGATGAGCATTACTTCAATAGGAGGCCCTGGGGAAGCCCCTCTTACTCGATCTGCCTCTTATATTCCCACTCAATTTTGAGGAGTCAGAAGTCTTCCCCTCTGCTGCTTCTTGCCCTCCAGGTTCTCACTGGCCAGTCTGCGCTCACACTCAGTGACCAGACCGTAAACCCAGCCAGGGTTGAGAAAAAGGGCATGGCCCAGAGCCCAGCTGTGCAGCGAGTCCGTCTCTTCTTGCCTTTTCCAGTTGCAGAGGATGTAGGTGCTGGAGAGGGAACAGAATGCCCTGTTCCCTCCAGCTCTAGGGGCTAGAGCTGCTGGAGCATGGCCAGGCCTGGCTTGAGGCTGGCTAAGGAGGCGCAGCATCAGCAGCTATGTCTGGGGTCTCTTGGTGAGGTATGGGGCTGCTGTGAGGTGTATGAGACGGGGAGCAGGGACATGCGGACACATCCTGAGATGACTCTGGGAAGGCAAGAGTTGCTGGGCAGGGATCACGAGTTGGAAGCAGTATGGGAATGTCGGGATGCCCCAAGTGTGAGGTTGGTGCTCACTGTTGGGACTAGAGGCTGGTCTGCATTCCACTCAGAGAGGCCCAATTTAGATCACTCCCTGGTGACGGGGAGTGGCCTGGATTAGTCCACTGGGTCAGGGATGGACAGGGAGGATCCATAAAGAATAGGGAAAGGGGGCACTACATTCTGAGGAGGGCAGAGGAACTGGACTGTTACAGTGATTCAATTTTCCTCCTGCCTGGAGAGGGGTGTTGGAATGAGGGGGTCCAGATGAAGGGGAGGCTTGGCCTGTGGCGACAGAAGAGTTGCAGATGGGTTTCAAGTTTTCTCCATGTTATCAGCCTCCAATTCTTCCTCTAGAATTTTCTAACAGCTTTGTACTCAGAACCTGGTGGCTCTCACTTAGCTAGGATTCAAAAGGTGAACATCTGTTTGCAGCATCTGATTCAGGAAAAGGTGAGTTTATTTTTCCAGTTGAAACTTTTGGGAAGTGGTAGTAGGAAGGAACATGGGGTCAGCACTGATTTAACAGAAAATAAGGCTAGTTCCAGTGCCACCTAGGACTGGAAGGGAAGGCCAAAGAAGCAGAATTTGTGGCAACAACAGGTAACCTATATGTGTGGTGTATTTTTTGGGGGGGTGGGGGGAATCGAGGGGTGGCACTGCAGTGGGCACAGATGCCCAGACTGTTTCTCTCCTCTTCCTTAGGAGCTGTTCAGGCGGCAGAAAGGAGTCATTCAGCCAAGAGGGAGATGGTTCAGCCCCGAGGGACAGAAGGATCCTACCAGGGTCTAAGGCCCTTTCTCGTTCCCCTCAGTTGGCAATGGGGTACACTGTGTCAGAACCCCCAGTTTCATTCTGCTGCTTCCAGACTCAACAGCTAAATGCCTCCGCGTGGTAGGTCAACCGAAGTCCAAACATCTTGGCACACAGTTTCCTTCTCAGCCAATGAAAACTTGCTTTGCATCTTCTCAGTGTCCGGTGCCCTCATTCTCTCCGCTATGATTTTTTTTAAAGTCTCTCTGGGAGAAGACTATTGAAATTGTCCTTTAACTTTAAATATAAAAATAGGAGCCTCTCCAGAATTTCAAGTAAAAGCAGTTCTATAAATAGTACTTCCTAGTACCCACTTACCCCACCCCAGGCTGTGTCCTCCCGAAATAGTTTCCCCTCCACCCCAGTGCCTGAGAGAGCATGGATAAGTAGTGGAATAAAGGTGCTGCAGAGAATTGGAGAGCATCGCTCTCCAAAAAATGAGTCTTTGGTTTGATTCCCACAGGGTCAGGGAAAGTACTTTGTGGGAAAATCTCTTCAGAAGAGAGAAAGGGGGAAGTGCGCGAGAAGGAAAACCTCCATCCAGATGGAGGGGCAGGGTCCTGAGGCCATGTCACCTTTCACCCAGGGGCGAGGTTGAAAGCAGCGCTAGAGGCCGCCCTCCAGGAGGCGTTGGGTCACCAGGTCAGGCCCAGCAGGAGCAGCACCCCTCCAACAGTGCCCCACCAGAGGCGGCCTGCCAGCGCTGCCCCAGCCCTGTCCAGCGTGACCAAAGTAGAGGGCTGAAGGGAGGGACCAGCCCTGGTGAGGATGGGGCCGGGTGAGTGGGGAGGGATAGTGACTGCGAGCTGTTCCTGGGGAGAAGAAGAGATTGTTAGGGTGTCTGTTCCCAAATGAAATCTACACCACCTTCCCCTTGACCTGCATACCCTGCACTAGAAAGTAGGGTGCAGCTCACCTGCGGGGCGGGGGCCAATACCAGGAGCCTGAGGAAGGCGTGAGTCGGGGTCACTGAGCTGGCTTCTCGGCCTGTTGCAGTCACAGTCACCATCACAGGGGAGTCCGGGGCAACTGAGTCTGGGACCTCCAACCACAGGTGTCCCCAGGCAGACTCATTCCGTTCCAGGTGAACCCTAGAGCGGGGCCACAGGCATAAAGCGCCCGTCTCCCAGTAGCTGGGAGCCAAAGGCTGGAACCGAGCAGTGGGGGCAGGGGAGGCGCCTGAGGGTCAGTTCCAGTGGGGGCCAGAGGCTGGGCTCTAAGAGCCTGCGTCGAACCGCAAGCCGCAAGCCGGGTTCAGGGGCTTCACCTGGAGAGGTTGGAGGTGACAGCAAAGCCGGGGTTGACAAAGGTCCTAAGATCGAGATCCTGAGGGCCCGAGAAGCTGGTGATGCGAAGGCTGAGCGGGACCTTGCTGCCCGGGACTGGGAAACCCGGGGGGCCGCTGAGCTGCAGAGGGTGGTCAGGTGAAGAACCACACCTGCACATCTCTCAGCCGCAGCCCACCCTCCCCTCGCCTCTCACCTCCAGAAGGACTGGGGCCACAGAGCAGGACTGGGGGACCAGCCGGTGCAGGCCCCGCCCCCCTCCGTCCTGACCAATCAGCTCCAGAGAGAAGGGCTCCAGCAAGTGCAGAAACGTGGGCGGGAGCTCGGCAGCTAAGATCCCTCGCTCTGGGGGTCCGGTGGGCTCCAAACGCACCCGGCCCAGCTCCACACCCTCCGAGACCCCTCGAAGGATGACGTGGGAGAAATGCGCCAGAGGCTCTGCAGAGCTGCCTCCGGATCCCAGCCCTGTCACTTCGACCAGCAGCTGGGTCTGCAGACCTGGGACAGAGGGGAGGGGAACAGTGGTGTGCGGGAGGCTGAGACACCAGGAAAGGAATGATGGCTTCTGGAGGAGGGGTTACCCCTGGGGGGTATGGACAGAAAAGGGGTAACCGAGGGGCATTGATGGGGGGACAAGAGGGAGTTCTGGGGCACTGGAAATACTCTATATAGAACTGAGTGATGGTAATGCAAGAGGGTGGTCCTCAGGAAGGGGGCGTGTCCCAGGACCCACCCCCACCTCAAGCCAGAGAGAGCCAAGACACCCAGGACTACAAATCCCAGAGTGCCATCATCACCGAAGAAAGGATACTGAGGACTGAGGGAGGAGTTAAGGGGGGGTTTTGGGTCTTAAAAACCAGACCTGGGGAGTTGGAGAGCCCTATTGTCCGTGGTGTGGATTTGCCAGAGTTTTTCCTGAGTAGGCGATAAGATTCTAGCTCAGCGGAACTGGTAGGACGCATTCACCAATTTATTCTTTATCTTTTTCTTTCCCTTTTTGTAAATAAACCCTTTTATTAATTTTATTGTGTGTGTCTGCAGTTGAGCCTTTTAAGTACCATTGAAGCACACAGGTGAGAACCCAGACAGACACCCCACGGGGTTACCCTGTTAACAGTAACATGGGTGTATTCAATGAAATCCATCCAGCTGTGTACACTTAAGTTTAGTACATTTTATATAAATTAAAACGCAATAAAAAGCCATATATATAATTAAATAATTAATTACCTGCAACAGGTTGAGTCAGGGGGTAGAGGCCAGGGTGGGGGCTGTCTTCCACGGGGATCCCAAAGTGGAAGAGGAAGTCCAGGGAGGTCCGGGCTGAGAGAGGAGGAGGCCAGTCAGAGGCGCTCCCCAGGAGGAAGGGCAGGGATACTGCTCTCAGAGCGGCAGTGGCCCTTCCCCTCCTTACCTTGCACTCTCACCCGGGGAGTGCCCTCAGCTGTGACTTGGATCTCCCAAGTTCCTGTCTGTGGGGGGTCATTCAAGGTCACCATCCAGAACTGCCCAGACCTGTGTGTGTGACCTAAAGGCCCCTGGCCTTCCTCCTGACCCTGGGAGATCCCTTGGGGGTGGGGGGTGGGGGGAAGCAAGAGATTATCTCATGAGACAATTTCTTCCCCTCAGTACACTAACCCCCTCCCAGCCTCTATTCTTCCCTCGCCCTGAGACACAGAGAAGTACCTGCTGGGTTCCTGATGCCAAAGCTGCTGACCTCCCCGTGGATCCGGACTGTGACCCTCTGGAGCAGCCCATCCACATTGAACACAAGTGGCCTCCCAGAAACCACAACAGGCGGTTCCAGGGGGAGGGTCACCTTAAGGGATGGAGTGGACCAAAAATTGGGAGAAAAGATAAAGCATGAAGTGAGGTGGGAACAAAGACAAGAAAAAGGTAGAGACAGAAAGAAACTGAGTCACATTTGGAGAAGGGACACCAATGAGAGAGGGGACTGGGGATGAAATTATGATCAGTGACAAAGGTGGAGGTCAGGGATTAGGGATGATGCAACCACTTCTTGTCCCTTTTAAAAGATGGCAGGGGGCCTCCCTGGTGGCACAACAGGTTAAGCGCAGCACTATGAAGCTATCAAGAGCCACTGCAGTACGAGTTCGATCCCTGGCCAGGGAGCTTCTCATACAGTGCAGCAGACCTCTCCTGCCTCACCCGCTGCTCCCCTCAGCAGTGTACTTCAGTCAATCTACCTGTTCTGCTCCTCTCTCTGTCTCTGGTGAATCCTCTCACCCCCCTACACCTCTGGTGTACACCCCAGCTAGTATGCATAAATAAATCTTAAAAAAAAAAAAAAAGGCAGGATTTCCTGTGGTAGCCCTGAGGGCAGAATACTGAAGGCCAGAAATGGGGGCAAGGGACGGTGCTAAGTAGAAAGAACAAGGTGAAAGGTAGCCATGTATCTCAAGGAGAGAAACTTGTTTTCCCGCCCTTCTGAATGGAATTGCAACACAGTAATGAGAGCCGAGGAAGAGAAGGATAGTGTTACCCATCCTCTCAATTCTGAGCTGGGGGCACTGGTCCCTCTGGCCCCACTCTTGCTTACCAGGTCAGTCGTGCTGTCTCCAACAATGGCTGCCACATCCTGAATGTACTGGTCTTTGGTGAAGATCACCT
The DNA here is from genome assembly GCA_004024925.1 of Scalopus aquaticus. NCBI lineage: Eukaryota > Metazoa > Chordata > Mammalia > Eulipotyphla > Talpidae > Scalopus > Scalopus aquaticus. The sequence continues at coordinate 31,256 of PVIJ01011168.1, read as the reverse complement.
CTCCTCCTGAGGCTAGAGCCACGGCTTCGTATGGCTCAAAACGTTGAGGGGATAAGACCTCACGTCGAGTTCGGCCCTGAACCCTTGATGGGTCTTCAGTCACCAAGAATGTTACCTGCGCTCAAAGAGAGGCCAGTGCTTGAGATGTTCAAGTGCCGACTGCCACAGTGAGGATTTCTGTGCCCAAGCTTCCTAAGGCTCTGAAAACTAGTGTAAGGTCTGGCTCCCCTCTGGCTGCTACCCAAGGGTCCCCCAATGATGCAGCCCCCCCCAGCCTTCAGTTAGTAACTGCCCATTCCTTGGCAATGTCACTGTGTCATCCACATAATGAGTTGTTGGCAACTAGAATTTTAGTTCTTCAGATGCTTTAGTGGAGACTGGTTCAACTATGAATCCAGCATCATTAAGGATAAGGCCTCTTCTTCAATATTGCTAAAGGGAATGTACTCATTGTCTGCTTCTCCCAGCCCATGGCAAGGCTGGTTCAACCACCATAGTGTGGTGGGATCCCTGTTAGGAGATTGTTGTTACAGGGTCCCCCACATCCGTGGGGGGGCTAGCACTGGGTTTCCCACCAGCTGTGCTCACTCTGCAGCGCCGCTCCCGAGTCAGAGATTCCACTCGGTTAGTGAGAAAGGCATCCTTGGGGGAGGCATCAGTGAAGACGAAGATGTCTGAAAGTGGAGGTGTGTGCAGTAGGGCCAGCTGGCAGAGAGAGGAAAAGGACTGCTGTTAACAATGGCAACTGCAGGGGAATGGGTGGAGCAAGAGTGGGCAAAGGAGAAGGGAAATGAGCCCTGGAACCCTGGAATGAAGCTAGCAGAACAAGGTTCTGAAGGCAGGGTGAAGGGTGGGGTTCCAGAAAGGTACTAGCTATCCATCATGGTGGGGTCTGGAAAGGGAGGTGAGAAGAAGAAAAGGGGAAGGGGGTCGGTAGACCTCCAGGGCTGAGAGGCACATCTCTGGCTCATCTCCACCCCCCAAGGCGTGGATCTCATTGAGTTGTTGCCAGAAGCTGTCAGGGTCACTGGTTGAAAAGACAGGGCCGAACCCTGGGGAGGAGAAGGAAGTTGAAATAAATGAGAGGTTCCCCTCATTCCTGGCCACCTCCTAAGTCAGTAACAAAAGTACTCCCTTATGTGATCAGGATAGAAGCTAGCTACCTCTGGTGGGAAAGTGGACCTCATTTCCTTAACAAAATGGCAGCACTTCCTGTAATACATGTATAAGTATAAAAAACAAATAAGGCCTGTTTCACCACCGGCAAAATCAGAAAAATAGTATTTATCTCAGAGAGATATTGGGAGGACTAAATGAATTGATTTTGTAAATCACAACATAATGCCTTGACACATAGCAAATGCTAAATTCTTCATTATTCACTTATTCCTACCTTCATCAAATACGTACTAAGCCCTGAACAAGTGCTGGCTATCAAGAGATTTATTTATGCAGACAAATCACACTCGAATCTTGCCTTTGGAGAATTCTTACTCTAATAAGCATTTTATTTGATCATCATTTTAACCCTGGCACATTGGCAGGATAAGGCAAGTGCAGACCTACTTGATGGATAATGACATAGAGGCAAAGAGGGTTAGATGACCAGCCTAAGGACAGAGTCAGTCTGGAGGACCAGACCAGATCATGTGACTTCCAGTTCAGTGGGGCAAAGTTACACTGTTTGTTAGTAAGAGTCTCAGACACGTCAAAGTCACCTGGGCCCACCAACTCCCCAACTTCATCCCGACCTCTGTCTACAGGAAATGGAGACAACTGAAAATAACTTATTAATATAGAAACCTAAGAAAGCAGAAGCCAGGCCTTCCTGGCAGCACAAGGGGTTAAGTCTCAGCATTATGAACCTATGGGCAGCCACTGCAGCACGAATTTGATCCCCAGCGAGGGAGCTTCCCACATGGTACAGCAGACCTCTCCTGTCTCCTCTGCTGCTCCCCTCAGCAGTGTACTTCAGTCTGCCTGTTCTGTTCCCCACTCTGTCTCTGGTGAATCCTCTCACCCTCCCACACCTCTGGCCAACACCCCAGATCTTGTATGCATAAATAAATAAATCTTTTTTTTTTTAAAGAAATCAGATCCTCCCTGGTGGCACAATGGGTTAAGCACAGTGCTGTGGAGCTGTTGGCAGCTGCGGCGCGAGTTCGATACCCAGCCAGGGAGCTTCCCACATGGCTCAGCAGACCTCTCCTGCCTCGCCTGCTGCTCCCCTCGGCAGTGTATTTCAATTGATCTGCCTGTTCTGCTCCTCACTCTGTCTCTGGTGAACCCTCTCACCCCCCCCACTTCTGGCCTTCACCCCAGCTGGTATGCATAAATAAATAAATCTTAAAAAAAGAAAGCAGAGGCCCCCTGCCTAAGCAAGGTCATGACTGAACACTCCCCACCCACCATCTCTCCCATCCCCGGGCTCTCTTGACCTCAGAGCCCTCCCAGTGTTTGCTAATATCCATTGATTTTTGTATTTTGTGTTATTTTATCATCTGCTATATCAATGTTGAGTATATTCATCCTTCTGACTTGCTTTACTACACATAATTCTTTCAAACACCCTCTATTTTATTGAAAATGGCTGTACTGCATCTTTCCTTATGGCTGAACAGTAAGAATTCCACAGTGTGGCTAGACCTCATCTTGATCCCACACGATTAATTATGGAGAATGTAATAATTTTGGAAACAGTGGAAGTGGCTGATGCTTCCTACATGCACATGGGCACCAGTGAGGGCTCACCCAGGGGCACAGGAAGGATCACCATTTTAAGGAAGTACAGCCATGAGGCCCCCGCCCGTGGTGTTTATCCTCTGCCCTGGACTTTCCTTCCCTGGTTACCTGGGTCATGGAAAGGGACCAGGACGTAGTGACTGGGCTCCATGGGGCTGCCCCGCCGCTGTTCCACAATGTGTCGAGCTTGGATTTTGGCGGCGTTGATCTCCTCCCCCATGCTGCCCGTGGTATCCAGAACAAAGCTCAGGCCGGAGGCTGGGGTGATGTCCAGCAGCCTGGAGCAGGCCGGACACATTGAAGGGTCAGCACGTTTGCCCCGAGCTCTCTCCTCTTGCTAGGAGCCCATGTAGGAGGTCACTTACTTGGAGAAACCATTGTCTCCCAGGCGGTTTCGCAGGAGGCTGAGGGCCTGAATGGAGGCCAGAAGGGCCAGCTTTGCAGCCTGGAGGTGCAGCATGTGGTGGGGGGAGAAGCCTGGGGCTGTGCTGTCCTTGTTGATGCCTCCCCGAGGCGGCTGGGAGCTGCTCTGGTCAAAATGCCCCCCGTGGCTACATTTTCCTGGGTTGGGGAAAAGGATCTGGAAGGTGGAGGTAAAAAATCCACTGCTTCCTAAGAAAGTGAAGCCCTTTCTGACTTGGCCGGCCCACTCACTCCTCAGCAAACGATGGCATCTCGAGGAGGGCAAATCTGGAGGGGTCAGTCACTACAGCACTCGGTGGATTCCCTGACCTCTCAGTCCCCCAAAGCTGCCCCAGGTGATGGCGAAGTCTGCCTTGGGTGATGGAGAAAGAAGCTGCTCCCCACCCAGTGGTCACAGCCACCTCAGCTGGGGCCCCCCTCCCACCAGTCCATTCCCGACATCCTCTCCTTCTTCTGAGGAAATGATGCCTTGAGACGTTCGGTCTATACGACAGATCCCCAGTAAGAGGGCTGGGGGGAAGGATGTGACTTTCTCCCTGTATTTTGAGGGCTTTCCTGTCTGGTACCTGGAGGTTTGGAGGGATGAGTTCCAAAGTAGCCAGAAGTGAGGAGTGTGAAGTCCAGCAAATTTCCAGGGCAGCTCAACTCCTCACAATCGGAACAGGTAGCATCGTCCACTGTGAAGAGTGTGTAGGGGTCTGGAACCCACAATTCTACTGCCCCTGACCTTCAATCCTGTCCACCCAAACTTCTGGGGCTCTTCCAGAAGCTGGGATGAGGTAAAAGCCCACAGGTTCCCTTCTAGGTTTTCTGAACTAAAACCTGGAGTTTATGAGCTGATGATGAGACTGAGCATTTGGGGCTGGACTGTGCTAGAAAACCCAGGCGCAGGGACGCATTCTACAGGGGTCAAGTGCTCTGTGAACTGAGTGGTGGATGGAAAGTGAACTTAAGATGACCAGGAGGCGGCTTCCAGGTCACAGGTCAGTTGGAAGGCTGAGGGGCTGTGAGAGAAGGCCCTGCGTGCCCAGTGGGGGCAGGAAGCCACGTCAACAGCAGAGGCCTGCAGTCCCTCCCATGTGATGGTGGGGAGGCACCTAACTGACCCGGCCTTGGGTTGGACTGGGGACCTCACGGTCAATCCATAGATGAAGCAACATTCTTACATCCGATGCGACCTCATGCTGTGACAGGCAGGGAAGGCTGAGAGGAAGTGGCTCTGTGGGCTCCCCTGAACCACAGGGCTCTTGACTGTACCTTGTGCCAGACTCCGGAGCTCCTTCCTTGGCCAGAGGAGGTGAGGGTGTGGCTGCTGCTTCCCGAGTTCCACCCAGTTGCTGTGACTATAGAAATCCTGGTGGGGGAAGGAGAGAACAGGGCCCTGGCGTGACCGCTCAGTCTCCAGCCTAACGCCTCATTCCGTCAAGCTCTCCACCGTGAAAGCCTCCTCCCCACCACTCCTGCCAGACACCCCATCCCCTTCACTGCTCTCTCGATTGCCCAGATCAGATTCTTTTTAAAAGATTTATTTATTTATTTATTTATTTATTTATTTATTTATTTATGCGTAGAAGAACTGGGGTGTAGGCCAGAGGTGGGGGGGTAGGGTGAGAGGATTCAGCAGAGAGTAGGAGAGTGGGGAGCAGAGCAGGTGGACTGACTGAAATACACTGCTGGGGGGAGCAGCAGGCGAGACAGGAGACCTCTGCTGCTCCATATGTGAGTTAGCTCCCTGCCCAGACCAGATTTACCAAAGTAGGTGTGCTCCAGGTGTTTCTCCCCGGCCAAGGGCCCTCTGACTTCAGGGCCTCCCCCTCCGCACCCCCCCCCCCCACCCCGCAGTACCTGCCTGCAGGAAGCAGGCCCAGTTTGGAGGTAAGGAACTTGGGGGCACTCAGGGCACTGAAAAGCACCCCATCCCTCTACAGGGGTGTGTGGGGAGGATGGAGCAAGATTAAGGAGACACCATGCGCCAGACAGGGAAACTGGAAGCCAGGACCCCTCTGACCACACCCGCAGCTGCCCTCACCTGCAAGGCGTGAAGCGCAGCCCCCAGGCGCTGCCGGGCCAGGGTGTAGTCAAGTGCTCTGGCCGCAGCCAGGGTCTCCCGCAGCGCCCCCACCAGGCGCGTGCGCCCGGGGTCCAGCCGCTCGGCATCGAAGTGCAGGTCAGGGTCATTCCTGGAGGTGGGCAGGAAGTCCTGGGCGGCATTGGCACGAGACACCTGGCCTAAAGCTGCTCGAAACCTCCGGGAAGGAGACCCAGGTCCGAAGTAGGCAGCAAAGAGATCGTCGGCAACGAGGGTGCGGCCCTGGCGAGAGGGGGAGGGGACAGGGGCTCCAGGGAAGCCCCTTGGATTGGAGCGTTGCCTAGTTTCCTCAGCAACTGGCAATCAGGGCTGAGTGCGCGTGGGATCGAGGCTACTGGGCCCCACAAGAGAGGAGGCATTCCTGGGCCCTTCTAAGGAGGGGGCACTCCTGATTTTAGGACCGGAACCCCAGGTGTCTTTGCTGCAAGGGGTTAAAGGTGGGAAGGTGGGGAGAGGGAGATATCCCTTTTCTTGGCAAGCAGGACCCTTGAGGAAAGGGGGGATCTGGCCGGGATGTGACAGGACGCAGGGCCGCTCACCAGGAAGTCCTCCAGGCGAAGGGGTGGCCGACCTGGGGGTGGATGATCCAGGAAAAGCTGCAGGGTGACGTTGAGAGCCGCCTCCTCTGTCAGGTCCTGGTGGGTAACGGAGCCAGGGGCAGCCAGGAGGCTCCAGATGTTGGGGAAGAAGGCAGATGTGGGGGGCAGCAACAGCTGCAACAGCAGCAGCACTGAGGGGTGGAGGTGGCATAGAGGCACATTTGTGGGGTGCATAGCTGAGACATGGACCTGGGGGATGGAAGGTTCTCATGGCGGCAGCGGCAACAGGCTTCCAGGACTGGTTGTCTCCACGGGTACCTGCTTTAGCCCTTTTTTTGACTCAAGCACCTCTCCAGCTGCTTCCCCGCCCTTTTTCCTGTTCCCCAGACAACCTGCGGGCCTTAGTAGGCTGTAGGAACAGACACCTGCAGGAGCCAGCTGAGGACTCTCCCACGGAAGCCCCTCCCATGCCCCCAGACCCCCACCCCCACCCACTGGAAGTCAGAGTCTCCAAGGCCTCTCCCCTACCTGGTGGCTGGGTCTCCCGGCAGAGCCAGGGCGTGGCGTCACAGGGCGCTTAGGTCAGAGTTATAATTAACCCAAGCAGGACTCTCCGGTGGGGAGGGAGGCCTGGCGCCGGGGGAGGTAGGACCGGAAGCCCCTAGCCCCTCTACTCATGTTTGTCCAAGGCCAGGAGCAACTGCCTGTGGCGTGCAGCTTCCCTGGGGCGCAGTGCAGAGGTGAGTGAAGAGCTGGAGGAAGGGAGTGAGCAGCGTGACTCAGGCCTGGCTCCGTGCCAGAGACAGCAGCCACACCTCTGCCCACCAGAGCCCAGTGTCTTGTGCCTCATCTGCAGCCCTGAGGTTTCAGAAATCCAGTCCCCCCACACTCCCCCCTCCCCTCCCCACCACACACACAGACAAGATGCTTTTGTGGCAAAATATTTTATTGCTGCCACCCCCCTGGTGGAGCCCGGGGGGGTTATGAGGGTCGGAGTTGGATGTATCACAGCATCTTCTGAAATAGGGCGATGGCCTCGTCCACCTTCCTGAGTTCTGCTTCTGTCTGTTGGAGCTGGGGGGAAAAAGGAGTGTGGGGTAAAGACCTCTCCAAGAGGGGAGACCCTCCAATATCCACAGTGGCAGAGGGGTCAGAGTTGGAAGGAGTAGCAGGGACCACAGGCAGAGTAGGCTGGGGAGTCTGTGTGCTTGGCTGGCCTGTCCCCCCTAAGAACCCCTCACTGGTCTCACCAGCACCCCCCTTCTCTTCCATCATTGGTCTCTCAGGTCTTGCCTTTTCTGAGTGGTCAGTCCCCTCAGGAGAGAGGCCTGAGTGCAGGCCCAGCTCCCGCCTGACTTACGGCACACTGTATAGGAACCAGGCTCCTGGGCAGGCCTGTGGCTTCATTTGTAAAATGGCGGTGAGACTGCCCGCCCCGAGAGGATACTGGAGAACGAAGCAGGTAACCACGACGGGCCACCCAGGCTCTGTAACAGCCTCTACGCATGGTTCTTTCTGCATCCCTGCACTTCATCCCACGGCCCCTTCCTGGGATCCCAGAGTCCAGTGGCTCCCTGACAATGCGGTCCCGAATGTGCCCCAGGCATGTGGGCACGTCCCAGACGTGGGGTGGGCGGGGGTATCTGCCTAGGATGCGGGACTTCTGGTTCTAGGTGTCCCCTTTGTCGACTAGCTATGTGACTCTGGGTGGTGGTGCCACCTCATGGCTGTTCCTCATGCGTAAGAGGAGGGGTTTCGGGACCCTCTGCTCAAGAGGCCCGGTGTGCATGGACCGGAGTCCAGCGCAGGCCCGGGGTCCAGCGCTAGAGGGGGCAGATCGTGTGGCCAGTGGGGAAGGGGAAGCCCACCCGCACCACACACCTTGGCTTCGTCTGCCTTCTGGACTTCAAGGGGCACCTTGCCAGAGTAGCCTGAGGCAGCTCGGCGCTCCCGCAGACGCTGGGCCTGCCGCTGCGCCTCACCACGCTTGGCCTGCAGTTTGCCCAGCTCCCGGGCGGGGTCCACCAGCCCCTGCAGCTGCAGGTGGACGGAGCAGCGATCAGAGGCCAAGGCCACGGCACAGCCCTGAGGGGCGGGAGCCCCCAGGGCCAGGACAGCCACCACGCCCGCGCTGGCCAGCGCCTGCACGTAGCCCGACACTGCTGACGCCTGGGCGCCCGTGGCTTCGTCTGCCACTTCCAGGAAGCCTGCCGGGGAGGGAGAAACGTGAGGCCTGACGCCAAGGAGATGAGGCAGCCACTGGTGTGTGAGCTCAGGCAGTGGGAAGGGGTGCATGTGGGGCCTGGGGCTCACAGTCAGGCCGGATCCGGGTGAGGTTGTAGTCGGCGCGGAGGGAGCGCACAGCTCGGGTGATGCTCAGGGCCAGCTCCATGGCAGCTTCCGCCTCAGGGTCCTTCCAGGAGCACTGTGGGGTGGAGGAGGGGTGAGGCGGGCTGGGGGACAGGCTGGAGGAGCCCTCCTGCAGATCATACCCCATACCTCCGCGGGCTCCGGGTAGGGGGTAACACAGAGGCTAGGGGGAGCCTGTGCTGTCCGTCGGGGCAACCTCTGGAATAGCTCCTCAGTCACAAAGGGCATGAAGGGGGAGAGCAGCCGCAGGCCGATGTCCAAGCAGGTGTAGAGGGTCTGGCGGGCACACTCGGCCGCTGCCTGGTCCACGCCATTCAGCACGGGCTTCAGGCACTCCTGGGGACAGGGAAGCGCCTGCTCAGGGTGGGAAAGGTCTAGCCCCGGCCCCCGGCAGAGTGAGACCCAGAGCCCTGCTGCCCCCGCCCGGTGGCTGCTCCTCACCAGGTAGACGTCACAGAGCTCGTAGAGCCAGAAGCTGTACTGGGCGGTGGTGACGGCGGGGAAATCATAGGCCTGGAAGCCCTGGTTGCTGAGCCTCACAGCCTCAGCCAGCCGGCTGCGGATCCAGCGGTCCACCAGGCTCTCCTGGCCTCCGGGCTTGAGGGGACAAGGGGCGTATCAGCCAGGGGGCGACCTCGAGGGAGCCAGAACGCCATGGGGGCAGGAACCACGGGCAAATCTACATTCTAGGAGTCTGATAGGTCCAAAGCAGGCACTAGGTGCCAACATCTGGGAGAGGTCCCCCAAAGCCCTGGTCTTTTCCTGTAACCATCTGCCCCCAGCTACAGGGAGGATCCTTGGGGCAGGGCCTGGGCTTCCTGACTCCATGGCACAATCCTGACGCAGCATGTGTGTGATGCCTGAGTGGCGGGGGTGCGGCCTTTGGGGGTGCTGCCCACCTTGCTGCCTGCCAGGCCCTCACCTCAGAGGTGGGTGAGGGTACGAAACCCTTCCCAAGGCCACGGAGGGCAAACTTGGTGGCGTTCCAGAGCTTGTTGCAGAAGTGGCGGTACCCCAAAATCCGGTTCACATCCAGGTTGATGTCACGACCTGGGTGGGGGTGAAGTGTGAGTCCTCCCTCCCACCCATGGCCAGGGCAGACAGGGGAGTGGGCCTCAGGAGAGGAGGAAGGACATGCTGAGAAGTTTGGGGCTGTACCCTGGGACGTGTACGCGCACAGTCCAAACCGGAGCGCATCAGTGCCGCACTCGGGGATCCCCGCGGGGAAGTCTGCCTTCTGCGGGGAGGAGTCAGAGGCGGTGTGTGAGCCAGCCCAGCTGCACCTCCTTCTGCCCACATTCCAGCCGGGGCCCACCTCTGTACCTGCCCTTCTTTAGCCTTCTCCACCTCGCTGGGATCCAGGTTGCTGTTCAGTAACTGGTCGTGGAGGCCCTGAGGGTGAGGTGGGAGCGATCAGGGGGCCTGGCCGCAGCCCCGCAGCCCTACCCCTCCTGGCCCAGGGCCAGCCCCACCTGCAGGGAGACACCGTAGATAACGTCCAGCGGGTCGATGACATTGCCTAGAGACTTGCTCATCTTCCGGCCGTGGGCATCTCGCACGATGGCGTGGAGGTAGACCTTTGAGGTAAGGGAAGGGACGGTCTGCGAGGTGGGTCTCCTGGCCTCCCCCCCAACCGTCCCCAAGGCCTCTGCGTCTGGGTGTTCACTCTAAACCTCTGGCTCCTCAGTGTCCCGGTCAGCCCATTCACCGCCTTTATGTGCCTAAAGGGGCCCTCCTCCCGGATGCCAGGGCACAGGCTCACTGCGTGGAGTCCAGTTGGCTTTCAGGTCCCACAAGCCCCCAGACCAGCCCACCCACAGCTGCCCAGGGCTCTGGGTGCATCCGTGCTGAGCCTGAGCATGGCGCGGGAGGGTGGGCGAGGAGGAGCCATGGGCGGGGTCTTGCGGGCTTCACCTCTCTGAAGGGCAGCCTGCCGGTGAGCTTCAGGCCGAGCATGACCATCCTGGCCACCCAGAAGAAGAGGATGTCATGGCCCGTCTCCAGCAGCGTCCCCGGGTAGAACACACTCAGATCTTCTGACTAGGGGCAGAGCAGAGTGGTGGGGAGAACACCCCCCTCCGAGACCCCGCCCACCAGGGCTGGCCCTAGTGACATACCTGGTTGGGCCAGCCCAGGATAGAGAAGGGGAAGAGGCCAGAGGAGAACCAAGTGTCCAATACATCTTCATCTGAAGGAGGCCAAAGGTCAGAGGTCAGAGCAGGGAGAAGAATCAGAGCCCCCGCTCTACCTGCCTGCTCCCAAGCCCTCTCCTTGCCTTGCTGGAGACTGATCTTGTCAGGGGACACGCCAAACTCCTTGGCTGCCTTCTCACGGGCCTCAGTCTCGCTGCGCCCACTCACCCAGTAACGCCCATCGGGATCCTGCCAGGGGTGGGGAGTGAGGGGGTGACTACCCAAGGTGGCGCCAAGACCCTTCCCCCATCAAGGATGCAACAAACCCATAGCTCCCCCAGATGGGCCAGCTCCGGCCCCCGCTCTCACCTCCCCTGGGGGTACGGCTGGGTCATTGACAGTGATGAAGTAAGCAGGGATGCGGTGGCCCCACCACAGCTGCCGGGAGATGCACCAGTCCCTGCACACACGTGAGGAAAGGGAGTAGTGGGGCGGGGCGAGAGGGAACTTGGCTGGTGCCCAGCTCAGCCCCTCACCCAGGCGCCTGTCCCATGCCCAGGGGCCTGCCGCACCTGATGTTGTCCATCCAGGCATGCCATGTGCGTTGATGGGTCTCAGGCAGGATGCGCAGGTCGCCCCGGGTGACGGCAGCGCTGGCGGCCTGGGCCATCTCCCCACAGCGCACGTACCACTGCGGCCGCAGCAGGGGCTCCACCACGTCCTTAGAGCGGCTGCGGTACACGTGGGTGGGGAGGTTGGTTGGTGAGCACCCCGAGAAGCCCCTCCCTCCCCTCCCCCTGGGCCCTCGCCCTCACTTGCAAAGCGGCACCACCATGGGGTTGTCCTCAATGCCACGAAACAGTCCCCGTTCTTTCAGCGCTGCCAGTACCGCCTTCCTGGCCTCAAACCTGGGCATGCCCTGGGAGGGAGACAGGCCCTGTCATGGCCATACCTGGGTACCCTGCCGCCTCCAGACCTGCCTCCTGGCCCCAGGTCTCACCAGGAATGGCGGGGGCACATTGACGAGGGCCCCGCGGGAGTCAATGATGCTGATGGCCTCCAGTCCGTGCCGCTGGCCAACCTCATAGTCGTTCTGGTCGTGCGCAGGGGTGATCTTCACCGCACCTGAGGACACACGGGAGTACCGGGGACACGAGGGACCCAGTGAAGTTCTCACGTGCCTTCAGTTGAAGAATGTGGTTCCCAGTCTACCCCCACACACTCCTTCCCTCAAACAGCCCCCTGAGAAGCTGCCCAAGCTCTGCTTTTTCAGGTGAAGCTTATCTTTTTCTTTATGACAAGAGAAAAATTAGCAAAAACAAGTTTAACGATCACACATATACTTTGTGTCCACACAGGTAAAAAACCAGTAAAACTGAGTAACTCAGCCGGGTTGTGCCTCTTGGGCGCCCCCCTCTCCCCACCGGACAGCCCCTTGCTCACCTGTGCCAAACTCCATGTCCACAAAATCATCGAAGACAATGGGGAGGCTCCGAGACAGGAACGGATGGATGACACTCTTCCCCTTCAGGTGCTGCGGACAAAGGGAGGCATCAAAACTGCTAGACAGGGCTGAGCCCGGCTGCCTCCACCTGGGTCCTGAATCCTGACACCAGATTCCATCTTCAGGGCCAGAAAGGCACCCAAAGTCTAAGTTTCTAATCCATTTTTCTCCCCTCGGCCCAGCGGCTCAGTGTCCACCCCACACATACACACAGAGTAGAGGCCCCTCTTCAGTCAGCCTTCGTCCCCCCACTGCATGCAGCCCCCCTCACCACACCTGGTATCTGGAATCTTTGGGGTGCACAGCTACGGCCACGTCTCCCAGCATTGTCTCAATTCGAGTTGTTGCCACCACCACCTCTTCGTCACTGTCTGGGGTGCCAGGTGGTCTCAGTGTGGGCCCATCCCCACCCCCCATCCCCACCCCGGCCCAGGATGCTGATGCTCCTTGCTCCTACCTGAGCCTTGGACCTTGTAGGCAAAGGACACGAGGACTCCAAACTCCACCTTCTCCTTGTAGCCAGGCACAGAGAGCAGGGTGCGACCTGCCAACTCCTTCTTATCTACCTGTGAGACGGGTATTAAGACAGGTGGCCCCAGGGCTAGGGCTAGGGGTAGGGGTAGGGATGGAGAGAGTCTGGGTTGGGGGGGTGCACACCTCGATGTCAGAGATGGCGGAGTTGAGGGTGCAGGACCAGTTGACAAGGCGGGTGCTACGGTAGATGACGCCTTCCTCGTGGAGCCGCACAAAGGCCTCTGTCACGGCTGCTGACAGTTTCTAGGTACAGCCGGTGAGTTAGACATGGGTCCGGGGCCTAGGCACTCCCCACAGCAGCAGTGAGACCCCGCCTATCCCAGCACACACACCCCTTGTGGGCTGTCAGGGAGAAGGGGCGAGGGGACCACGGGAACATGAGGCAGGCAATGAGAGCTGGAAATAGCGGGAAGCCACTCGGGACTGAGCACAGGTGCTGGTGCAGAGAACTGGGGCATCGAGGCTCATGGAGGGTGAGGACCCATTATGTGCCAGCTGGAAGAATCTGAGTTACCAGAGTGGGTGACAGGGAACACAAAGGGTGACATTTGCAGCTGAGCCCTTAGCAGTTTCCGAGTGGGCTCACCTCCTAGTGCAAGGCCCTCTTCTGTGGGTACTCTGCTCTGGGAGCCTCCCACACCCACCCCAGCCGAGACCCCTAGTACTCACAGGGTCCATGGTGAAACAGGCTCGATTCCAGTCCAAGGAGCTGCCGAGTTTCTTTAGCTGGTGGTAAATGCGGTCACCTTTCCTAGAAGTGGACCAGTGGCCTGGATCAGCACTTAGGCCTGTGTTGGGGGTGGGGGTGGGCGTGGGGTGTGCTGATGGGGCAGTGTGGGTTTCACTCAACCTCTGAAATTGACCTGGGCCCCAGAACCATCAAACTGGTCCTTGGCCTCCGTGGGGAGGTCTGAGCCTGCGGGCGGGCTGATCTGAACAGGAATAGGGAAGGGGGTGTGATGCCTACAGGGCTGCCGCACACTCACTCCTCTTTCCACTTCCAGACCTCCTGGAGAAAGGCCTCGCGGCCCAGCTGGTGCCGGTTCAGGCCCTTCTCACGCCAGAGTTTTTTCTCCACCACCACCTGGGTGGCAATGCCCGCGTGGTCACAGCCGGGGTTCCACAGGGTGGTCTCCCCGCGCATGCGGTGCCTGTGGGAGGAGCACGAACTAGAGGTGAATGGCCAGTGGAGTCTGGCACCAAAGGAAGAAGGGGCTGGCTCCTAGGAAGTGGCTCTGAGGATGGGCAGTAGAGGGCGCCCTTCCCAATTCTAAAATTGTCAGGGAGAGAAGTGCAAGAACAGCCAAGGCAAGTTGGTAAAAGAGCAAAGGGGAGGCTCTTGCCCAACCAGGTAGCAAAACATATGAGAAAGTTCTGATTATTAAAATGATAAGTTACTACATTGAAACAAAGGGCTAAGTTACAGACTAAGGGAACAAAACAGTGACTGGAAGTAGAGCCATGCCAATTTAATATTTATTAAATATAGTATTTCCTATCAGTGGGAAAAGACAAACTACTCAATACTTTGGCCTGGACAGCTATCTAATTCATCTGAAATATTTCTCAAGTTCCCAATAATCACAAAGATAAATTCTAGTCAGATTAAAGAACTCAACATGCAAAACAAACAAATAAACAAACAAAAAAACAACTGTGAGAAAGGCATTAGAAAATGAGTTTCAAGAAAATAACAAGTTTCTAACTTTGAGGCAGGAGAAGCCTTTAATGAGAAAGAGAAAACCACAAAGAAAAGTGATAAACTGATTAGATTAAAATGTAAAACTTTTGACAACAAAAACCTCTAACGTTAAAAAGCAGTACAGACCTTTCCAGAGGAAGTGACTGGAAGTCAGTAATGTTTCAGAGAATTAATCAGGAAATGAATTAGAAAGCAAGATTGTGGGTCTTCACGTACCAACTCTCATGAGAGGGCACCACTTACTCTTCAGCTCTTTGTTGATGGCACTTAAAGCATTAAACTTGAATGAACCTTATTAATGACCTTTTAGAATTTCTGGGCTAAGTGGGGAGAGGACGTGAAGGACGTGACCATAGAAACACAACATCGTGTTCATACGCTACTTTGAATGATTCATTGAGCTGCATTAGAGTCATCATTTAATAGGTCTGTTCATGCCCACAATGCTCAGCTTTCCTGGGGACAGGGACTGTGGCAGCTCCCTTCTCTTGCAGATAATGGCCACTTGGAAATTTTGCTTATGTGGCACATAGATATGAACATCTCTTACGAACTCTAAAACGTTGTTTGCAAAATATGCACTAAGAATACTGTTTCACTAAAAATGATCTCTTGGGGCTGACATAAAAAATAAAATCAGTAGGGCCTCCCTGGTGGCGCAACGGGTTAAATGCAGCACTATGAAGCTATCCAGTGCCACTGCTACACGAGTTCGATCCCCAGCCAGGGAGATTCCCACATGGTGCAGCAGACCTCTCCTGTCTCGCCCACTGCTCCCCTCAGCAGTATATTTCAGTCAATCTGCCTGTTCTGCTCCCCACTCTGTCTCTGGTGAATCCTCTCACCCCCACACCTCTGGCCTATACCCCTGTCCTTGCATGCATAAATAAATAAAATAAATCTTTAAAAAAAAATTAGGAAGAGCCATTAATAAAAAAGCGACTCCATATGGTATAGCTGTACTGGAGAATACTATGGAACAATGAAAAAGAATGAAATCACCCTGTTTATAAGGACAAGGAAAGACTGTTAAGATAAAAGGCTAATTCTGAGAGGAAAACTATAGAATAATATTTGACATGAGTCTTTTATGTTAAAGAGTAGATAAGAAAAACCCACCCAAAAGGAAAAATTTCTATGGAAGCCTGTGTGTGTCTGTGTGTCTGTGTATGTGTGTATGTGTGTGTAGAAAGATCTAGAAAGATCCATATCGAAAGTGATAATAATGGCTAAATCTTGGGAGAGAATAGGCCTGGAGAGGGTTGGTCACGGAGACTTGATGCCTTATATGTCTTACAACAAGAGTATGTTCACATTTTTCTTGTCCATCTCAAAATACTGTTAGTTTTAGTAGCAAGAGAAAAGAATATAAGTGAGTGTTGGCTACTCAAGTGGGGGGCAATGCTGAGTGATCAGATGGGGGGGGTGACCCATCTGGGAGAGAGGGGTAGCAGCACCAGGAAGCAGAGCTATGGGCAGATTTGGAAGGAAGAAGACGAGGATGGACCCCAGTCTGCGGAGAGGGAGCCAGGTTGGGGCAGCCAGAAAGGGAAGCGGGAACCAGCTGGAGGAGGGGACAGGAGCTCACCATCTGGTCAGGGAGTCCTGGATGGCGTTGGTGAGCGCGTGGCCCAGGTGCAGGGAGCCTGTCACGTTGGGGGGTGGGATGCACATCATGAAGATGCCCCGGGGGTTTGGTGCTGACACACTGGAACGCTGATGGGGGAGGAAGGATGGGGTGTGCTAAGGCCTCTCGTCACCTCTCCCGGCCCACTCCCGGGCAGTGTGTTCTTTGGTGCTGCTGCTTCCCGGGCTCTCCCGACCCCACAGGCTGGGTGGCAGAGCCTACTCACCCCATACTCTGGCTTGAAGAAGCCCTGCTGCTCCCACCAAGGGTACCAGGCAGCCTCCACATACTGAGGACTATAGGAATCAGGCATGGTGCCACTGACATCTGGGGAGAAGGGGAGGGGCAGTGCTGAGGCTGGGAGAGGCTGGGAGAGGCTGATGTCAACAGAGAAGGACTTGGGCCTCTGTTGCTCACATCACAGGACAGGCATTGGGAGGCTGGGGGATGCTATAAATCCTCACCCAGCAAAGTAGGAAGTGAGGACAGAGAAGGGGTAAACTCAGCAGCTCAGGAGAGTCTGAGGAGGGTGTAGTCCCCTTCTCTCTCCTAATACCTTTCTTTTCCCCAGGAGGGGTTGGGAGGTCATAGGTAATGACCCCAGGATCCCGTTTCTCTCTCTTCTCTGGTTTTGGTTTCTTCTGCTTAGAAAGGAAAAGACATAGACCCAGAAATCAGCAGCCGCCCACGGCACCAGCCAGCCATCCAGTTCCACCCCGAGCCACTTACCTCTCCTGGAGGTGGCTGCTGCTGTTGGATCTTCTGTTTCTGTTGGAATTTCTCAAGTTTCTCCCGTTTCTTTGCCTCTTTCTTCAGTTGAGCAGCTGTCTTTGGGGGTGCAGGGACCTCAGGGCCTAGAGAGAGACAAAGAAAGGCAGACTTAGCCTGATGGAGACCCTCTGTGAATGGAGCTATCTCAGCTGCCAAGGCTCCCCCATGCCAACCCCCACACTTCACCCTCCTGAGGGCCCCTGCCCCAGTGATTCTCTAAGAGAATCTCTAACAGAAAAAAGAAAGTAAGCTGCATGGAAGTCCCGAGAGGAAACCCACCTCTCTGCTGCCTCACCTGGCTGTTGGGGGAGCGTCCTGGTGCCAGAAAAGAGAACCACCTCTCCCAGCACAGCCCGGAATTCTGGCTGCTGGACACATGTGATAAACCAGCGAGTCACATTACCCCAGATGCGGCGGGCAGAGGGGTCCAGGACCTGGGGGAAAGGAAAGAAACGAACTACCCTTAGCCACCCTACAGTGAGATTCCAGGGGAGTTATCCTCATTCTTCCCCAGGCCCTAGAGACTCACATATCGGAAAGGCAGCAGCAAGGCCGTGACAGCCGCCAGGTCAGCCAGAGTGGGGGCCTCCCCGGCCAGGTAGGTGTGCAGCCGGAGCCACTCTTCCAAGGGGCTCAGGGCCCTACCCAGGGCACCCAGAGCAGCCTAACAGGAAGAAGGGGTATGAGACGAGGTCCACCTCGGTCCCCAGTCCCACAGTCCAATCCATTTGTCCTGCTTTTACTCCCTCCCACAAATCGCACCTCTTATGCCAGTTTCTTCATCACTGAAATGACTATAATAAAAATACTTTCCACTCATTCAATGAATTCCTGCTGAGTGCTTATGTGTCAGAAGCAACATATCAAGCACAGAAAGCTGGATTAAAGATTGTATGAGGCAACACAGTAATTGCCTCAACAAATATTTTTATTGGCTGATTGGTTGGTAACATATGGTGGTTGAGTGTGGTGTGATATGTACACGTGCTGAGGTGAGAAACTGTACACCTGGAACCCAATGTTACCTTAATAAAAAAAAATCAAGCATCTACTACATGCCAGGCACTTCTCTAAGGAGCCCACCGAGCAGACAGAGCCCCTGACCGGATGCACTTTATATTTTAGTGGGCAGACAATATAGGTACAAACACATAACACATTACCCTATATTTCTCCTTAAGTGCTAAGAAGAATAGTAAGTCAGATAGACAGGGAATTCCAACCTGGCCCTCCATGTTAAATGGGGTGATCAGGATATAAGGGAGCAAGCCAGTATCCACCTCACGTTCATTTCATCCATTCATTCAAGAAGTATTAAGTATCCACCAGGGGGGCTCAATCTCTGCAAGCAGGGGTGCTATAGGGACTTACAATTACAGTCTGGCAAGGTTATCTCTCCTTTTCCCTTCCTCATTTCATTTCTCCTTCATATCCTCCCAGCAACTATCATCCCTTCTGTCCTACAGGCCTCATCTCATCTGGCCTAAGTCCTTTCATACAATCCACAGCAACCTCTATCTTCAACAGTTTTCAAATTCAGAAACTTATTCAGAGACTTTTTAAAAGGTCCCGCACCATGTGCTCTGCATAAATTTTTTAATCTCAACAATGTCCCTCAACATGAGAAGGAAGGTTTTCAGAGGAAGACCAAGGCTCAGAGAGTTTAAGAGTTTGCCCAGGGTCACCACAGCAGGTGGCGATCTGGAATTTGATCATTCTATTCCCGCATTTGACACGAATCATCATCCTGTCCGATCCTTACTTCGTTCTAAATCTTCCCTGTCTGTGCCTCTCTTCTCCCCACTCACCTGGGGGTCCTGGGCAGAGCTTCGGAGTCCCAAGGCTGGCAGCGTTGCCCCACAGGCAGCTGGTATTAGCTCCGTGTCCGCGTAACTGACCCACTGTTGGACGAGGACAGCTGCCCGGCTACCTCCTGGGCCCCCCAAGCCTGCTGGCCACAGCAGCTGGGCCACTGCCGTGGCTCCCCACACCCAGAGCCCCCCAGGCCCCTGCTCCAGGGCCGGCAGGCGGGGTGGGGGAAACGGAGTCCTGCTAGCCGGGGGCGGTTGGAGACAGATGCGTGGGTGGGCTCCCCCCCATCCGGGACCCTCTCCGGCCTCCCCATAGCGTGCAGCTATGAGGGCTCGGAGGCTGGGAAAGGCATCTGGGTGAGGGGAGACGTAGAGAATGGACATGGTTGTGCGAGGTGGAAATAAACCTAAAGAGAAAGAGAGATAGGGGAAGACTGAGGGGCCCAGGTGGGTCCTAGTTGAGTAGAGACTGCGAGGCTCCCCTCCCGCAGGCACCCCCGACCCTCAGGACTGGCGATACGGTCGGGCCTCGAGAGCCGCGGGCTTGGCTCTCAGAGGCGCAGTGACAGTGGGGGATTTCCGCAAGATCGCGGGTCTCGGGAAGGCGGGAGCCTAGGGGAGAAGCCCCTCGGAGTTCGGGCCTCATGTACGTACTGGAGGGAGGTGTTCAGACTGAGCCGGGCATCCACCTCGCAGCCGGGCGCCGGCCACAGCTGGACCGGCCTGGCTGCCCCGGCCGTGGAGTCGGGCAGGCGGGGATGGTGGGCGGTTCTCCCGGCGACCCTCGGTCCCTGCGACCGCCACCCGGGCCGTCGGAGCCCACGTGTCCCCCCTTTGTGACAGCGAGCGTTTCCGGGCCGGCGGGTCCTGGCGCGGGCGGCCGTGCCCCGCCTGCGCGCGCGCCGCGCCGCACTCCGGACCCGCCCCGGGGACCGCGCGCTCGCCGCCCGCCGCCCACCGCGCTCACGGGGAACGCGCGGGGGCGCGGGCGCGAGCGGGGGCACACACCGTCGTAGCGCGCCCCCATCAGGCGTCGCCGCGGGCACCCTACGAGGGTCCTTGGGCAGCTGGCCGGGAGGGCGGGGCAGGCCGCCCGGGAAGCGGCGGGGCGGGGTTGGCCTGCCTGAGCCGCTCGTTCTCTGGGAGATGGGGCGTCAAGCGGCTGGTCCCAAACGCGGCTTGTCCCTAACGCGGCGGAAATGCCTTTACTGAGTGAAGTTTCGCCGCGTCCCAAACTCCTGTGAGAACAGTGTCGGCGCGGGGCTGCCGGCAGCCTCGGCACCTGTGGGCTTCTTGTGCTCCCGGGCAGAGGCCCCTCTCAAGGGCCCCTTGGCGACCTTAGGAGTCCGTTACTACTCTCCACACCGGCCCAAGGCCTGAGGCGGTCATGTGCGGGCGAGCAGTACCGCAGCGCAGATTTCGGGGGCTTAGGTTCAAGTGTCCCAACCCCACCCCCTTCTCTCGTTTCAGGGCCTTAACACGGGCTTCTCAGCTTGGAATGTTCCCTCCCTCGACCGGTTCAGCTGCAAGGCCCCCCTGCTCTGGCAGCACTCGCTGCTGCGCCAGCTCCACGTCCCCAGACCCACAGGTCCCTTAGGTGCCTCCCGGGCCCAGGCTCTTAACTCTGGTACCACAGCAGCCGTCTCGTTCCTCTCCCTGGGGCTTGAATGCTCCTAGAGGGTCACAGTTGGGCCAGCACCTACCACAGTGTCTAATACAAGTCAGGCATTCAATAAATAGATGTGAATGAAGGGAATTTTTTTTTTGAAAAAAACACCATTTGTATTTTTATCTATGTTCAGAAAGGGTACAATGGATGGGCTGAGGAAGAATCTGGCAGCACCAAGTACATCTTGGTGTCTCCTAACACTTTTTTTTGATGTGTAATTGGGGTGTAGGACAGCGGTGTGTGGGGGGGGAGAGAGAATTCACCAGAGACAAAGTGGGGGGCAGAACAGGCAGATATACTGAAATACACTGCTGAGGGGAGCAGCTGGTGAGACAGAAGTGTGCTATGCCATGTGCGAAGCTCCCTGGGTGGTTGCAGTGGCTGTCTAGCTTTTTAGTGCTGAGACTTAACCCCTTGTGTCACCAGGGAGGCTCCTAATACTGTTCTTTTAAGAGAAGGCTAGAGATGAAGGGGAGCAAGCACTCATGGTAGGTACAGCATAAGCACAGGGCCTCTTGGTGGAGGCCTGTCTGGGACACCAGTGTGGTCAGTGGCGGTATTACATGGCTATACCAAGGAGCATTGTGGGGTATGAGGTGGATTAGATTCTAGGCTGGGTGACAGGAACAGGGCCTGGATGAATTGAACATCCCTCTGCCACCCTCCAACCTCCTTCCCCAAACACACACAGAACCAGAACTCAAATTTGGATCATAAATTTTATTCCCGATGCGGGACAGATTCCTTCCATCCCCAAAATGAATCACCAGCTGCCCTGGAGAGACCTAGGAGATTCTCTGTCTCCAGGGAAGGAGTGAGAAAGGCAGGTACCAGAGACAGGGAAGTCTTTGCAGTTCCCCAGCCTACTTATCCTCCCCTTCTCAACATAGGATTAGTTGCTCCCCACTATTAACCCTCTAATCCACTCACCCCTTAAAAATAAAGCCTTCACTATTTAAAAAAAAACAACAAAAAACAATAACAAAACACACCACCTCAAGTATGCAGGGGAGGGGTCCTGGGCTGGGACATAAGGTTAAAGGTGATCAATAGAAGGGGCAGGTGAGGAGGAGCCATCACTGTTTTTGCTGCAGGGCCTCCTTCCTGGCTGCATCCTGAAGCAACTGTGTGTCAACCTCATCTGCAGGCAGCTGCACATAGCGGACCACCGAGCCCCGGATGAAGCAGTTCTTCACTGATAACTAGACAAAAAGACAAATGTGAAAACATCCTTCAAAGTGTCATCCTCCCACCTAGAGGCTCTTAGACTTGTTTCCTCTTCTCTACCCTCCCCAACTCACCATGTGAGGGTATTTCTCAGGGTCTGTGACACTGATGTCAGTCAGTTTGATATTGAGATACTAAGAAGAGAAACAATCATTAGCCCTTGGAAAAGATGCAAGTACCCACCCCTTAAGCTCTCCCCTATTCCCCCAGACCCAATTCTGGGTCCTTGCTATACCTCACCTGATCCACAGAATGGAGTGTTCCACATATGCTGTCAGGGGAACAGAGAGGGAAAAACCAAATTAGTTCATACCAAAGGCAACACAGGTGATTTGAGAGTAAGTATAGAACATGGCTGGGGGAAGTCAAGGACTTGAGGAAGTCATGAAAGGTGGAACCAAAAGGGGGCATTCCTAAGCCCTGGAGTAAGAGACAGTATATTCAGTGGTGTGTTACTTTAGGCCTCAACACCTTTCCTCCTGAAATACCTCTCCTTTTTTTTTTTTTTAAAGATTTATTTATACATACAAGCTGGGGTACAGGCCAGAGGCGTGGGGCGGCGAGAGGGTTCACCAGAGACAGAGTGGGGAGCAGAACAGGCAGATCAGAAATACACTGCTGAGGGGAGCAGCTGGCGAGGCAGGAAAGGTCTGCCACACTATGTGGGATTCTCCCTGGCTGGGCATCGAACTCGCATCACGGGCTGCCAACAGCTCCACAGTGCAGCGCTCAACCGCTGTGCCACCAGGGAGGCCCCTGAAACACCTCACTCTTAATAGCTACCATTAAACAATTGTTAAGTCCTCGCTCTCTACTCCCAAGGTATTTGTAATCTTTAGAGCACTTTGCAGGATACTTATAGCCATTCAGAGTGGTTGCATAATTTGCCCAAGTTTAGAACAAATGAGCAAAGACTTCAGTTCAGTCTGACTCCTAAAAAAACCAGGTATTTTCGAACATTGCTTCGGAACCAGAGACCCCTGTAAAGCAGGTAAAACAGCAGTCTTGTTCTCAATAAATGAAGGCACATCTCCTTTCCCCAATCCTGGGCCCCCCTGAAACATTAGTGAGGAATGCTATCAAAACACCATGGCTTGGGTGTTCCAAGCCAAGCTACCTTTCTCCCAGTTTCTTTAATTTTAGTGGTGTCAATACTAAACCCCACAACCTCAAATCCTATCAGTTGTACTTCTCTACTCTCCCTATCCCAGGAATCCCCATCATCTGTGCATGTTTCAGTAACATTTCTGTCGATCTCCTTCTAGTTTGACATCTACACACCAAGGTTGACTACTTTACACCAGAATCCAGGCCAGTCTCTAACTGGGCTGCCTAGATCCTAACCATCCTGATCACCAAATTCTAAGCTCTGTAGAACTGCGGTTTTCAAACACTGATGCGCCCTAACATTTCATGAGACCATCTAGGCCAGCGAAGTGTGTGCTCAGTGTGTATGTAGTGTGCGAAACGTTGTCAAGTATTCTTTTTCTATGTAATTGTTCTTTGTGTACCTGTTTATTTTGGTCTTAATTTTTTTTAATGATTGTAATGGCAATTTTTAAAATGTCTCTTTGGACCTTAACTTTCATCAAATTGTAAGTCTTTGAAATCCAGTATCTGAGACCTACTCAGTGGTGGTTTCATCATATCCCTGGATGCTGAAGTCTCTGAAGCATCCTACCACCATCTGCAGCAGTGAAGTAACTGTAAGGAACTGCAAAAGGTAGTGGTGCGGTTTCATTCAGCCCCTTAAGAATGAGGTATTTGGTATAAAAGTGATCTGACAACAAACATGAAGAAAAAGAGCTCTTTTTCCCAATCCAGTAAACTACCTTCAAATCTTGTAAGTCAGGAATTTTAGGACCTGGGACTATAACATAAGTTATTCTTGCCACGTGGAAGGTCCAGGAAAGAGAAAAGAGGAAAATAAACAAATCATCTCAGATAATTGCCTAGGCTTGATTTTGACTTCTATACTGGTCTAACTGACACCAATCTTTATATTCCATCCATACCATGTGCACTGCCAGTCCCATAAATGAAAATCTCCCTCCCCTTACCATTCCATGTCATTGTTTCCCCCACTAAAATACTATCTCATTGGGCCTCCCTGGTGGCACAAGAGGTTAAGTCTCAGCCTATGAAACTATTCGCAGACACTGCGGCACAAATTTGATCCCCGGCCAAGGAGCTTCCCACACAGCGCAGCAGACCTCTCCTGTCTCGCCCACTCCTCCCCTCAGCAGTGTATTTTCAATCTGCGTGTTCAGATCCCCACTGTCTCTGGTGAATCCTCTCACTGCCCCTTCCCCAGAGAGTAGTGCTTAGCTGACAGGAGTTTCTCAAATGTTAGCTATTTTTCTTTCAGCTCACATTTTATTAAGCACCTATTATATATCAGGCCTATGAGCTTAAACATGGTCCTGGCCCTGAGGATGTGTAAAAAAAGTACCCTCTTATACTGCTGGTGGGTGTGCAAACTGGTCCAACCACTATGAAAAGCTATGTGGAGGACCCTTAAACCACTAAAAATGGAGCTACTGTATGATCCAGCAAGTCCGCCCAAAGGACACAAAAACATTAACTCGAAAGGAAACCTGCACTCCTATGTTTACTGCAATACTATTTACAATAGCTAAGATATGGAAACAACCTAAATGCCCAAAAACAGGTGACCTGCTCAAGATATGAGATATATACACAATGGAATACTATTCAGCAATCAAAAAATGATAAACTCATGCCATTTGCAGCAACATGGATGGAGCTGGATGGGATTATGCTCTGTAAAGTCAGTCAGAAGGAAAAAGAAAAATATTAGATGGTTTCACTTATAGAAGGAATACAGGAAAACCAAAAGAGGGGTCCGGGAAAGAAAAAAAGACAAAACCAGCAGGCAAACTATAAATTGGAGACATACAGCAGGGGAGGGGAAGGGAGAGGGATCAAAACAGGGGAGGGAATGGGCCTCCCTGGTGGAGCAACAGATTAAGGGCAGCACTATGAAGCTGTTCAGAGCCACTGCAGCAGGAGTTTGATCCCTGGCCAGGGAGCTTCCCACATGGTGTGACAGACCTCTCCTTCTTTGCCCACTGCTCCCCTCAGCAGTGTACTTCAGTGGATCTGCCTGTTCTGCTCCCCACTGTCTCTGGTGAATCCTCTCACCACCCCATACCTCTGGCCTGCACCCTAGCTTATATGCATAAAATAAATCTTTAAAAAAACAACAACAAAAAAACGGGAAGAAAGAACACAAAAGATGGTTTGGGGTGATTTGGTGGTGGGAATTATATAGAGATTATACCAGAGGAAAATCAAACATTGTACAAAAACGAACAATGTAAAAAAAAAAGTGTATTAAAAATTGAAAACAAACATACAACATGGTCCTGGTCCTGTAGGAAGGACAGGCCACCAACAGTAAATATTATTTCTACAAAATTAAAACTTGAAAAGCAGCCACTAGGAAAGAAAGTCTATGGGCAATGCAATTTGCTTGGCTAAGTAGAACCAGGAAAAGTCTTTCCAGGGAGACGACATTTAATCCAAATTCTAAAAGATCATTAGAAGCTAATGAGACAAGGGGGCTGGAGTTGTAAAGGCAGTAGTACAGAGGAGCGTCATTGGTTTTATGGCTATTTTAAAATTTTAATTAATAGGGTGATTATGCCACACACAGTATTCTGCAACAACTTTATTAATAGATCTTATTCCTATGTGACAGTCACATAATATGCAAGTTTCAGTTTAATTAACCCATTCCCGATTTCTGGTTATTATAAATAAAACTATATAAACACCTTTGTACATGCATCTTTGCTTGTGGAACTGCTTCTTACATTTTAGAAGTTGGGTCAAAGGAGTATAAAAGTTAAGCAGAAAAAAACAAAACTATTCGTTTTGTAAAAAAAATGTTATTGATGCCTCCCCTTTCTCCCTAGTATTTACATTTCTTTGCATTGTTTTCCCATACAAGATACAACTCCCCAGCTAATCTGTAGGCTTAATTTATTTCTCATTTATTTCTCTCCGCCTTCCTCAGCCTTCAAATATTTCTTAAAGAGATTAGAGGGCGCTGGGCACATCCACTCCCTAAAGACTTGTTGGAATAGGCACCACCTACCTGAGGTCATTCTTGAGTTCCACCACCACATCCTTGCCCACAAGGGACTTGAAAAAGGAATAGAAGAGCTATTGGGCGAGAGGGGGAAAACCGTCATATGGCAAGGGACATGGCAGAGGAGGATCGTCCCCTTTCCAGCATTATCAAATACTGGTAGTGGGATCCCCACCACATCTCTAGCAGTTCTCAAATCATCCCAGGAATGAATGGCCGGTGACAGGGATGAACGGCTGGAATCCAAATGATGCTACACACGTTCTTGAGCCTCCGATTTAAAGCCCTAGAGAGGCTCTGCCTCCACCCACTCGGCCTCCGGTGGAGCCATCGCTCAACCGACCACCTCTCCGGGGGTCCCAGTGAATGGAGCGTAGAAATCCCCCCCAACTCTCCCAAAGCCTGGTCTCCGCCAAGGAAATGCCCCTCGGAGAATCTAGCTGTCCCCCGCCCCCCCGACTGTGGGCTTTTTTTCCTCTCCTCACAAGGGAGGAAAAAACACTTGCTCCCAGGTGTTTCTTCTGGAGCGCAGAAGCTAAGGCTAAAGAGAAAACGCTAGGCCCCAACGCCAGCCCGGAGGGAACAAAGCCGGGACCCCAACTCCACTCCACTCCGGCCCCAACCGTCCGAATTGCCCGCGCTTCCGAGGGCGCCCCCTTGTGACGTCACGGTACCTACCATGGTGCTCGCGCCGCGGGCTGCCGGCCGGACGGGGAAGGCGAGAACCGGGTGCCGCTGGCCGGAGGCCGGGCGGGAACCGGAGCGCTGGCCCGCGCGTGAGAGGGGCGGGGTGGCGCAGGCGCAGCGTGAAGCGCCGCGGAAAGCTAAGAGTAACGGAGAGAGCGCGGCGGAAAGCAGGCGGGGCAGTGTCCAAGGAACGAGAAAGCCCGGGAAGGGAAGGGGCGGGGCCTCCTATTCGACTTCCTCCCTGAGCGGCGGTCTTCCACCGCGCATGCGCGGGCCCTAGCGGCGCCTTCACTTCAGAGCCGCTACTCCTCTCAAGTTTTTTTCTGTGGCAGTGTAATCCACAGGATGATTTGCCCATACCTCACATACACTTCCTATTGAAAACTGCCCTGCAGCTTGTGAAACTGATAATTTGTACACTTCTGTATATTACACTTCGATGAAAAATAAAAAATGTTGAGTCCCCAAGATCAGGAGCCTCAGCACAAATTAGTTACATATACTTGTATACTCATGTCTCCAAGCTTTAGAAATATATTATGGAACAATAGGTGAAAATTTAAAAAAAATTTTCAAAAAGAACATTTAAACCCTACAATTCTCATCTTGCTTAAAGGTACCCATTTGCCAGGAGTTTGTTGTAGAAATCATCTCTGCAAGTAAAATGACTTCAGGACATCAGGTAGAGGTTTGGCTCTCCCTCCTACTCACCTTCCCTTCCCCCTCCCTCCCCCCTCAAGTAAACCCTGAACACCTAACCAAGTCTATCACTGAATAACACCAATAACTAGTTAACAACTGCTCTAGCTGGTGATGGTCAAAAGTTATTTTCCTCTTTGAAAACAATTAGCTCATGAAAATTGAAATAATTTGCCCTTTCATCTAAATCACTCAAAACTCGCAATCAGGACACATGCTTTCTCCCTAAACTCTTTCCTTACTTTTTCAAGATACACTCATAATCTAAAGAAAACAGAAGTAATTTGCTTTAGGAACAAATTTACTGGTGACAAATAACCATCCACACAGGAATTAGTTGGGGAGGCTAGAAATATATAGCAGACATTCAAATTCAACAAATGGTTCAAGAGTGGGCTAGCATTTCTAAGAGTCTCATTCCAGAATTAGAAACAAGATGCTGTAGTGTGAGATGAAATATGAAACTCCTCCAAACAGAATTTCAAAGGGATGATAACTTAGATTCAGGTTCAGTCAATTCAAGAATCATAACAATGTTTGAAGATATGGGGAGCAAAATTCACCTTAGAGATGACCCCAGAACCCTCAAGCTTGAGATAACTAATCAACTTCTTCGATGGTGGGGCCTGTGGCAGCCCTCCCGGGAGTGTACCCTGTTCCACATGTAGGCCCAGTGCATCCTCCCTGATAGAGTTTTGTGATGACTGGGTTGCACACCTTTTCCAAGTCCTTTCTCTTATGATCAAACTCATCTTTCTCAGCGAGTTGATTGGCTTCCAGCCACGAAAGGACCTCATTGCATTTATCTAATATTTTCTTTTTATCAGACTCACTAATCTTGCCCTTCAAGCCTTCATCACTCACAGCACTCTTCATGTTAAAAGCATAGGATTCTAAAGCATTTTTTGCAGCAATTTTCTCTCTCTGGACCTCATCCTCAGCTTTGTATTTCTCAGCATCCTGCACCATGCGCTCGATCTCCTCCTTGCTTAGGCGGCCTTTGTCGTTGGTGATGGTGATCTTGTTGGCCTTGCCTGTGCTCTTGTCCATAGCTGTTACATTGAGAATACCATTGGCATCAATGTCAAAGGTCACCTCGATCTGAGGAACTCCTCTGGGTGCAGGAGGGATTCCAGTTAGGTCAAAGCGCCCCAGCAGGTTGTTGTCCCTGGTCATAGCCCTCTCGCCCTCATACACCTGGATCAATACCCCCGGCTGGTTGTCCGAATAGGTGGTGAAGATCTGTGTCTGCTTGGTGGGGATGGTGGAGTTGCGCTTGATGAGGACAGTCATCACACCCCCCGCCGTCTCCAGCCCTAGAGACAGGGGAGCCACGTCCAGCAGCAGCAGGTCTTGTACTTTTTCAGATTTGTCCCCCATCAAAATGGCTGCTTGTACTGCAGCCCCATAGGCCACCGCCTCGTCGGGGTTGATGCTTTTGTTGAGATCACGGCCATTAAAGTAGTCCTGTAGCAGCCTCTGAACCTTAGGGATACGGGTGGAGCCCCCAACTAAAACAATGTCATGGATTTTAGCTTTATCCATCTTGGCATCCCTAAGCGCCTTCTCCACAGGCTCCAGGGTGCCCCGGAACAGGTCTGCACACAACTCTTCAAATCGGGCTCTGGTGATGGACGTGTAGAAGTCGATGCCCTCGAACAGGGAGTCGATCTCCAAGTTGGCCTGAGTGCTGGACGACAGGGTGCGCTTGGCCCTCTCGCACGCGGTGCGCAGCCGCCGCACGGCGCGCTTGTTCTGGCTGATGTCCTTCCTGTGCTTCCTCTTGAACTCCTCCACGAAGTGGTTCACCAGCCTGTTGTCGAAGTCCTCCCCGCCCAGATGGGTGTCCCCTGCTGTGGCCTTTACCTCAAAAATGCCATCATCTATGGTCAGAATGGATACATCAAATGTGCCTCCACCCAGGTCAAAGATTAGGACATGTCGCTCTCCCTGACCTGCTTTATCTAAACCATAGGCAATGGCAGCAGCTGTGGGTTCATTGATAATTCTTAACACATTGAGACCTGCGATCACACCGGCATCTTTGGTGGCTTGGCGTTGAGAGTCGTTGAAATAGGCTGGCACAGTGATCACAGCGTTGGTGATAGGGTGGCCCAAAAAAGCCTCAGCTGTCTCCTTCATCTTAGTCAGCACCATAGAAGAGATTTCTTCAGGGTAGAAGGCTTTTTGTTCCCCTTTGTAGGAAACCATTACCTTGGGTTTCCCTCCTTCATTGACCACTTGAAAAGGCCAAAGCTTCATATCTGATTGCACTACAGGATCATTAAATTTCCTGCCAATCAGACGTTTGGCATCAAAGACAGTGTTCTGGGGATTCATGGCCACCTGGTTCTTGGCCGCGTCCCCGATCAGTCGTTCTGTGTCGGTGAAAGCCACATAGCTGGGGGTGGTGCGGTTGCCCTGGTCGTTGGCGATGATCTCCACCTTGCCGTGCTGGAACACCCCCACGCAAGAGTAGGTGGTGCCCAGGTCGATGCCGATAGCCATTCCCTTAGCAGTAGCCATAGTTTTCCGAGGCCTGTAGCAAAAGAGCACTTATTAAAAATTGTGGTAAAATACACATAAAATTTACCATCATAACCCTTTTTTTGAGGAGGCCCCTTGATCAGAAGAACTTGCCCCCCCCCCAATTTAAACACTTAAAAGTAGTAAGTTCATTGATATTATCCAAACAATTTGCAAAACACTTTTCATCTGGTAAAAGTAAAAATCTATGTCCTTTAAACCATGCCCCATTCCCTCCTCCAGCTGGGGGCAACCATTTTATTTTGTCTCTATGAATGTGATCCCTCTAGGTACCTCATATTTATGGAATTGTACTCTATTTTTCTATTATTTCACTCAGCACACTAGCCTCAAATGTTCATCTATGTTATAGCATGTGTCAGAATTTCCTTCCCTCCCAAGGGGAATACAAAATGTAAAAGATATAAATAACAATAACAATATATATATTACGAAAAAAAGAATTTCCTTCCCTTTCAAGGAAACGGAATTTCCTTCCCTTTCAATAATATATATCCATAATAATATATTCATGTATATAGCACAATTTGTTTATTCTGTGAACACTTGGGTTGTTTCCACTTTATAGCTACTGTGAATAATAACTTCCATGAACTCTGCATACAAGTAACATTTGGTCTGTCTCTTCCAGACTCCACTTTTATGGCATAATGCTTTCTGGACAAGGTAGAAAAAGATTCTTAGCCAACTAGAAGGATGTGGGAGGGCAGTGGGTATACACTGTTTTCAGTTTCTCATGACTGATTCAAATGTCCTATTCCTATGTCTGTGATATATTTTATTCTAATATTGCATCTGTTTCCTCTTTTAAACTAGGGTTGGTTTATGTTCTGGTCGTCTCACAAGACATTAATCTCCACAAATTGGGTGTAGCTGCCATCCGCAGAGCTTTCCCAGAAG
Organism: Scalopus aquaticus; assembly: GCA_004024925.1. Classification (NCBI taxonomy): domain Eukaryota; kingdom Metazoa; phylum Chordata; class Mammalia; order Eulipotyphla; family Talpidae; genus Scalopus; species Scalopus aquaticus. Next base: position 1,166 of record PVIJ01011168.1, on the reverse strand, counting down.
AGGTCGTAGCTCCACCAGGTCTCTTCTTCCCCCAAAAAACCTCCAATCCCCAAGATATGATCACAGACCGGCTCCTCTGGCATTCGCCCTGCAGCTCTAAACAATCGGAGCCCCTGAGTGCTTCTCAAAGGATGCCCCTTTCTGTTTGGTCAACATCCCTTTAGTTTAACTTAAACTAGACTCTTCTAGCACTTTCTCAAACTTACTGGTCAATGACTTAATAGTCTGAACTGTGCCCACACCATTCCAATTCCTCCTGACTCACCTACTGTCTCGTCGCCTCCGATCCAGCTTGGAAAAGTTCGGATTTCGGAGCCCCTGTAGGTGGGGGTTCCCTCAACGTGAAGAATGCACAGCCGGTGTACCCCTACCCCCCACCCGCCCCGCCCTACAACTGTTAACTGGTCCGGTCCTACCTAGCCCATTCCATACTGGCCATGAAGTCAGAGGCAGCATCTCCATTGTAACGCAGAGGGGGTTCAGCGTCACACCCAGCCCCGCCCCGCCCCCTTTTTAGCCTCAAGATTCCCGCCCCCGCCTGCCCTTCCCCGAACCGCCGACCCCACCCACACACTCGCTGGGGCGGGACGCGCCCAGCAAACCCTGGAAAAGTCTGGAGAGTTCTGGCTGGGTCGGCAGCCAGAGCGATGATTGGTCCCGGACAGCCTGGGGGCAGGACCCGAGGAGAAACTCCCGGAAAATTCCCGGCTCCTCTGGCCCGCTGAGCTCCGTTATTGGCTGTGGAGGGAAAAGGAGGGGCTTCGTGAGGACTCAAAAACACTGCAGCAGCCACTCGGGACAAACAGCCACCCCGAGCACCGGCTGAGTGGACCTGAGCGCGCAGACCCACTGCCTCCCAGCGCGAACTCCCGCGGCGCCGACGCTTTCACTTTCCCGACTTCGGAAGGCTCCGAGCTCCACATCCAGCTCCCGCCGCCAGCGACTTGAGACGCGAACGAACGTCAGGGCAGAACCGACTGGGCAGGTACCGACATGGCTAAGGGCACGGCCATCGGCATCGATCTGGGCACCACCTACTCTTGCGTGGGGGTGTTCCAGCACGGCAAGGTGGAGATCATCGCCAACGACCAGGGCAACCGCACCACCCCCAGCTATGTGGCCTTCACCGACACGGAGCGGCTGATCGGCGACGCGGCCAAGAACCA
>PVIJ01011167.1:0-56085 GCA_004024925.1 Scalopus aquaticus | reverse complement strand
GTGGATCCTTAGCCACACAGGCCTTTCCTGTTCATGTCCTGAAATGCGCTTTGAGGGTGAGGGCAGAGAGGGGTCTGTGCATTCAGAGATCCCCACCTCCTGTCCAGTTTGCTTTGTTCTCTGATCTCAGGGTGTAGAGGTGAATCCTCACTGAATTTTCTTCTCTCAAACCTTCCTGGGCAGAGGAGAGGGCCAGGAAAGAGGCAGCAGAGAAGGAACAGGAGCTGCTCCAACAGAGGCTGGAGGAGCAGCAGCAACAGATGGAGGCACAAATGAGGAGTCTCCAGGAGAATGTAGCCCAACTGGAAGAGAAGCTGAAGTTGGAAAGAGCAAACCTTCTGAGAGAGCAGACTATGATGCTGGAGCATAAGCTAAAAGTAAGTGTGGGTGTGGCCTCAGTAAATTGGAAGGTCATGTCCCCCAGGAGGAGATGGCGAGGCTAACAGCAAGAGAGTGGAAGGAAACACCATTTACTGCTTTTGATTAATAAAAAGTCTTATCCTTTGCATCCTTCTACTTTTTTTAAAATTATTTTTTATTTATTTATTTTTTTATTTATACATACAAGCTGGGGTGCAGGCCAGAGGCGTGGGGCAATGAGAGGTTTCACCAGAGACAGAGCGGGGAGCAGAACAGGCAGATCAGAAATACACTGCTGAGGGGAGCAGCGGGCGAGGCAGGAGAGGTCTGCCCCGCCATGTGGGATTCTCCCTGGCTGGGCTCAAATGCACATCGCACTGCTGACAGCTCCACAGCGCAGCGCTTAACCACTGCGCCACTGGGGAGGCCCTGCATCCTTCTACTTTTTAAGAAAATAACCCATTGAATTCTTGCTCTATATGCAGACTCTGACAGTTCCAGATGAGTATGACCCCTCAAGCCCTTGGAGAATTTAAATAGGGTTGGACTTGTTGTCTCGGATATTTTTAAATAATCTGATGACCCTTGATTAAAACAATTTTCCTACCATATGTATTTAAAATGATCGCAAGTGGTTTGGTGTACCAAGTTCATGACCAATTATCAGGAACCCTATACCACCAAGGACACCGAGGTCGATCTATGCTGACCTAAAACTCTGAGCATGTTCAGACTTAAAAATGCAGGGAAGTTGCAGCTTCTAAACTTGCCGCATTGTCTCCAGTGAGGATGGCCTGTGACATAGGGGAATTCTCCCATTGTCCATCTGGACATCATGTAACAGAGTTCTAGACAGCTTTTGCCTTTCTATCATTTCTGTCTTTGAGTGACCATACCTTCCCTGGGACTGAGAGTCAGGGCCACCTGACCAAGCCACCTCTTACTGGCATTTTTTGGCTGTAGCTTGTTCCGTGGGTCCTCATGTGAGTTTAGCATCCTGGCAAAATCCTAAAGTGTGTGAATATCACAAGGATGTGAACTGTGCTTTCTCTCATTGTTCTGGTCCAAATCAGAGATATTCCTTTTAAAATTCTCCTTTCGTGATGAGTTGAAAAGAATAATTCCAGAAGTAAAGAAAAGAATATGTTTAAGAAAATGGGTCTTGAAAGATTGTACTTCCTACCTCAATTTTCAGATGCAAGAAGATCTGCTTAAAGAAGGATTTTGTAATAAATGTGCAGAGATGGATGCAGAGATAAATCAGTTAAAGAAAGGGATTGCTACCCATCAAAATAATGATGATCCCTGGATTGCATGAATCTTGGACAGATTTGGTAATGAGGTCAGTTCCATAGTATCTGCTCCTTTTAAACTGCTTGGAAATACTGTGAAAGGAGTGGGCTCACTATTTAAAAAGAAATAGCTCTCATTTCTAAGAATTATAGAATGTGGCTAATATGGCGTGTATCGGGACTTATGAAAACACTTTACTGCGTGACCTTTACTCTGATTTTGCAGTGTTTTATTAATGAAATGTTCCCCTAATGGATATTAGTGCTGTGCCACATTTCATAGAATAAATGCATGTCCATTTTGATATAACATGTTCACTTTTAGGAAGTATAAATGTGTAAACATAATGAATATATTCACAAAAGCCCCTGAGACATCATTTTTGTCACAAAAGATTGGAAAGTACTTAATTATTCATATAAAAATTGGTAATATAAATTTAGAATGTACATTTCCCTGGAACACTGTGTACCCAGTAAATAAACTGATAGTGAAACTATATAAGTAAGAGTATAGAAAAATATTGCATATATTCTAAAGTGAAAAATAAATTACAAAACTGTGTAATTTGTTCATGGTAAAAATAAAATTATTGTGTGCCATCATTCATATGGACAGACAGAATATCACTGGAAGATTCATGAGAAACAAATGCCTTTAGTGCCTTCGGGGGGGGGGGGAACTGAGCAGCATCAGTGCCAGAAGGGACATATAATTTCCCCTGTATACTCTGTGTTTTGAATTTAATAAAGGAAGCTTGTATTACCATCAAATAAATAAATAAAAATCACGAATATATAAACTGTAATACTAATAATCCTCATATTAAAGGAATGTGAAATTGGCTGTTAGACTATGAATGTCCTCATTGCTCCTAAGAATGACCTTGGCTGGCTCACTGGGGGGTCTAAGAGTATAAACAGAATTGTAGGAAATATGATTTGGTTTCGAATCTCATTTTCATTTTGTCCTTGATTTTGAATCCTCCATATTGGGTTGAAAACTAAGATGCAAACTCCATGCCACTCAGCTCTGCTACAATAGTCACCACATCCTATTCAATTACACTTTGAAGGTGTTAGAAGCAAATTATGAAATTGTTTATGTACTGATGAGAAGGGTCCCCTCATTCTTTTTTATTTTTAAATTTGACAGTCATTTCCATGTCTATATAACCTTGAGTTTACATTTTTTAACATTGGGGTTACATTTTTACTCCTTTAGAAGTCCATAGCTTCACGCATGATGCACCAGAATCACCAATGTCTTATTCCCTTCCTAACCCATCCCCCCCTTTCTCCCCTTCTTCTCTCTGGTAACCTGTAAATTTTTTCAGAATGTCTAAGATTTGTTTTTGCTGTATTTTGCCCCAATATGTTACTCTATGCCATCCATTGTTTAAATTTAGCAAGCATTATTGTCATTGTTACCTTAAACTCTCAGAACATTCTCCAGTTCTACTGGTTTAAGACTTCTCTCAGTAGTATTTTTTTTTTCTCTAACATTTGCCTGTTCACTTTTAGTTTTGATAAGTTGTAAGAGGGTATACTTTCAGATTGCTGCCTTTGCACCTGTTCAGGTGGCCAGAGAACTGGTACCAGCCAGAGATATCGGCAGTAAGGCTCCGACGGGCTGCCTCAGTGAGTGTCAAGGCTTCAAGCTTCCTATTGTGCTGGGCATACACAATGGTCCTCTGCTCCAGGCCATCTGCTAGGCCTAAATATCTTGTATAGTCTCAGGCAGCCTCATCTTCCAGGCTGTATTTGAGCACTGTATGCAGCACTGGCCACAGACTGTAGTGGAGACAAGGCCACATACCCAAGTAGTTCTCTTTGCTTTTCCAATACAGAGCCTTATCTGGGGTGTTTGCTCTTCCTGTTAAGATCCAGGCACTTAAACTCTTGTTAGTGAAAGCAATCTGTTGTTCTGTTTTGACCTTTTATGTGAGGGGGGAAGAGGGAGGAAGGGAGGAGGCAGGTGTTTCATTTATATCTTCAGGCTGAAAGTAATAGCCTCTTCTATAAGAATATGGGGAGACACAGGGTATCTGACCTAGCTCTCCTAGTAGGTCCAGACTCCAGCTCTTTTCTGAGCCTCAGGATCAAGCCAGTATTTATTACTCTGCACCCCTGTAGTTATCTAGTTTTATACCTCTGCCTAGATGCCAACTCTTTCCACTCCTTTATTCCACTTAGTACTGGGGCTCCCAAGTCCCTGATCTGAGTATGTGCCCCATACTCAGTATGAGTATGTGACCCCCTCTCATGAGATATCACTGCAATCATGATTCCTTTACACGCCAATGTTTATTACAGCACTATTTACAATAGCTAAGGATACAACCTAAATGCCCCAAAATAGTTGTTAAATCAAGAAGATGAATCTGAGGCATAGAGAAGGGAGGAGAGGTCAAAACAGGGGAGGGAAGAGCACAAAAGACGCTGGTGATGGATGATGGGGCCCAAGTTGGTGGAGGAACTATGGACACTACACCCGAGGGGAGAAATCAAATACTGTCCAAAAATTTAGAGGTAAGAAAAAATTGGAATAATAATAAAAATTAAAAAGATGTATAACTACACAATGGAGTACTATTCAACAATCAGAAAGATAAGCTCGTGCCATTTGCAGCAACATGGATATAAGTAGAAGGGATTATCCTCAGTAAAATATGTCAGAAGGAAATAAAAATGCCACATATACACTTATAGGAGTAAGAAAGGGAAACTGAACAACAAAAAAAAAAGAGAGACAAAACATGGAGGCAAACTATAGCCCTGTATGTATGAGGCATATAGCAAGGGAATGGGAATGAGATGGGTCAAAACAGGGAAGAGCACAAGGGACTTTGGTGACAGTTCACAGGTGATGTATTGGCAGATTTATGGAGACTACACATCACAAAGAAATCAAATATTAAAAGTTTCATTAAAAAAAAGTTCTTCTCCTCCTTTCAGTTGGACCATTGCTTCTGAGGTGTACTGCACCCATTCTTATCATTCAGGGTTATTGGGTTTTAGTACCTGAATATGTGTCCATGAGCTGAGCTGATCCCATGGGATGGTGAGAGGGGCAGGCAGGGCCCAGACTGAGTAGGATCTTGCTGCCACTGTGTGGAGGAAGCCAAGTTTTCAATGTCTGTGGAAAAAAAGAAAACTACAGACCAATCTCTTTAATGAACACTGATGCAAAAATATTTAACAAAATCTTAGCCAACAGGATCCAACAATGCATCCAAAAGATAATACACCATGACCAAGTGGGATTTATCCCAGGGACACAAGGATGGTTCAACATCCAAAAATCAATCAATGTAATCCAACACATCAACAAAAAGAAAAACAAAGACCATATGATCATATCAATAGATGCTGAGAAAGCATTTGACAGAGTGCAACATCCATTTATGATAACAGCCCTTGAAATCCTTGGGATAGAAGGAACATTCCTCAACATAATAAAAGCCATATACAACAAACCCATAGCCAACATTATCCTCAACGGTGAGAAGCTGAAGGCCTTTCCCCTAAGATCAGGAACAAGGTAAGGATGTCCACTCTCACCATTGCTTTTCAATATAATACTGGAAGTCCTCGCCAGAGCAGTAAGACAAGAGAAAGACATTAAAGGGATCCAAATAGGAAAAGAAGAAATTAAACTGTCTCTGTTTGCAGACGATATGATCATATATATACAAAACCCTAAAATCTCCATAGAAAAACTACTCAAAATTATAGACTAGTTCAGTAAAGTAGCAGGATACAAAATCAATGCACAAAAATCAGTAGCCTTCCTATATGCAAACATCCCATCTGAAGAAGAAAAAATTAAGAAATCCATTCCCTTCAAAATCGAAACAAAAAAAATCAAATATCTAGGAATAAATCTAAAAAAAGACGTAAAAGACTTATACAAAGAAAACTACAAAACACTGTTGAAAGAAATACAAGAAGACACAAGGAAATGGAAAGACATCCCCTGCTCATGGATTGGAAGGAATAACATTATCAAAATGGCAATCTTCCCAAAAGCAGTTTACAGATTCAATGCTATTCCAATAAAAATCTCAATGACATTCTTCAAAGAAATAGATCAAATACTGATGAAATTAATATGGAACCACAAAAAGCCCCGTACAGCTAAAGCCCTCCTGACTAAAAAGAAAGAAAATGGAGGAATTTCACTCCCTGATTTCAAACTATACCACAAAGCTGTAATAACTAAAACAGCACGGTACTGGAACAAAAAAGACACAAAGACCAAGGGAACCGAACAGAATACCCAGAATTAAAGCTGCATATAGATGAACAACTAATCTTTGACAAAGGAGCAAAGAAAATGCAGTGGAACAAGGACAGTTTATTCAATAAATGGTGCTGGGAAAACTGGACAGCCACATGCAAAAAAATGAAGCTAGACTACTGCCTCACACCCTGCACAAAAACCAACTCAAAATGGATAAAAGACCTAGACATAAGACCTGAAACCATAAAATTTATAGAAGAAAATATATGCAAAACTCTACACGATATACATCTCTGCAAAATCTTTAACGACACATCCCCCAAAGTGAAGGAAGTGAAGGACAAGACAAACAGGTGGGATTACATCAAAATAAAAAGCTTGTGTACAGCAAAAGAGATATTAACCAAAACAAATAGACACCCTACCAACTGGGAAAAGATCTTTGCACACAATACATCGATAAAGGGCTGATAACAAATATTTACAAGGAACTCACACAACTCAACAAAAACAAAGCTAACAATCCAGTCAAAAAATGGGCAGAAGAGCTCAAAAGGCACTTCTCCAAAGAAGAAAAGCAAATGACCAACAGATACATGAAAAAATGCTCTCAACATCACTTATAATCAAGGAAATGCAAATCAAAACCACTATGAGATACCACCTCACACCTGTGAGGATGGCACACATTAAAAATATAGGCAACAACAAATGCTGGAAAGGATGTGGAGAAAAAGGAACTCTTCTACACTGCTGGTGGAAATGTGAATTGGTCCAACCACTATGGAAAGCTGTATGACGATTCCTCAAACTGCTCAACATGGAGCTTCCATACGACCCAACAATCCCATTTTTGGCCATCTACCCAAAGGACACAAAAACACTAATTCAAAAGGATACATGCACCTGTATGTTCATTGCGGCACTGTTCACAATAGCAAAGGTATGGAAGCAACCCAGATGTCCAAAAATAGATGACTGGATCAAGAAGACTTGGTACATATACACAATGGAATACTATTCAGCATTCAAAGAAGATAAACACATGCAATTTGCAGCGACATGGATGGAATTAGAGGGGATCATACTCAGCAAAACAAGCCAGAAATAAAGAGAAAAATATCGAATGGTTTCACTTATAACAGGACTATAGGGAAACCAAATAGGAGAGAGACACTTGGAGGAGTGGGGGTAGGGGGAGGATAAGGGCACAAAATGGAGTAGAAAAGAACACAAGGGACCACAAAGATGGATCACGGGTGATTTGGTGGTGGGTTACCCAAGGGGAATACAAAATGTAAAAGATATAAATAACGATAAAAATATATTTAAAAAAAATGTCTGTGGAGAAAAGTGACATTGAAAGAAGACTGAAGGGGGAGCTATAGAGCTGCTCTAAGGACAGTGGCCAGCAGAGGTCGGGTCACCACCTGAGGTTTATTCACCTGTGCGCATACATACAAGACCGCTCAGGCTCGGGGGACACCAGGGGCTTATGTAACTGGGGAGATGAGTTCTGAGGCCACAAGTAGTTGCCTGTTCTATGCCACCCCAGGCTGGGTAGGTTCATCGTTGGTTCAGGCAGCTTAAAAGAGAAACTTGGAGCCCTTGGCATCATCCCCCCGGGTTAGGGGAAAACAAGGCAAGTGTGAGACAAATTAGGCCCCCTGTAAATCTCTAGATGCTCTTTCTTCTTACGGCTGTTCTCTGCTGGGTTCTCCGTGATGCCACCTTGCAGCCTCAGCCTCCAGGCTCAGGTGTGCCCACTCACTCAGACCACACCACACTCCATGCCTGGCCTCTGCTCACACTCCCAAGCGCCTCCTTCATTCAAGGCCACAGGTCATAGCCACAGAGGCCAACAGCACCAAAGCCTGAGCAATCTTCACTTATCCTACACTCCTCATGCCAGATAGTGTCCTCGGTGTCCTCAACAAGAGGCTGCTCATCGAGATGGCGCTGTCCCACCAACGAAGGCCTGGAGCTCATGGCAAGCCAGCAAGCAGTGGGCCAGGACCCAACTCACTGAAGCTGGAGGGGCTCCCAGGCGGGCCGCTGAGATGATGCCATGACACTCACGGCGACAGTCTGAAGGTCGGCCTAGATGGCACTGGACGCTGTCTAGTTAGCAGCTTTCCAAAGTGACCCAAGACGCAGAGTGCCAGTCACCTTTCTGCAGTGCTGGGCGGCACTGGCCAGTATCCAGTCGCCAGAGGCAGCGTCCAAAACCACCAGCGTTAACAGCTCTTTGTGAGTTGTTGGCCCACACCAACAACAAACATCCCCAGGCCCGAGGTCTTTGTTCTCTTTTCAGGTGAGGTCAGAGGCAGGCCAGAGGCATGTGCAGCCACCCGCACCTCTGAGAGGCTCTTTGGCTTTTCTGGGAAGCTTCTCAGCTTCTCTTATCCCTTAGAGGTTGGCTACCAGATGCTCCCAACAGTGTCCAGTCCAAGTGAGCAAGAGTCCAGCCCAAGCAAGTGAGTCCAAGCACGTGTAGGAGCACAGGCTTCTCAATCTGGCGTCTGCCTGCCTTATAAACTCTTTTTAGAGTCCCCAGTCTGATTGGTCCAGGTTCGATCCTAAGGCTGGATGGACCCAGCACCACTCTCATAGCCCGCACCTGATCTATTTCACCATCCAGGCACCAAATCCACGGCTGCAGCTGGAGGCAGCTGGAGCGGCCCCATGGGTCTCTAGGGGCTGCATGTCTTGGGGTGTTTGGAAGAGAATCACTGCAATGAGCCATCACTGCTGGCCTCTGCCAGAGCCCGAGGCCCAGGGATGCCACTGGTGATAGACATTGTAATGCCCACCGCCCACTACCGGTAGCTGCTGGCGCTGCCTGCAAGCAGTGCTCTGAGGGTAAGTCCTGGATCCCTGAGGTGGGGTAAGGTTTCAACAAGATTTCATTTGTGTTTAAAAAAGAAACTCACGTCGTCGCTGCATGAAAATTAATTGGAGACTGCCAATTGATGTCATCAGTCCTGAAAATAGGCCTACCTGAGGCTTCAACATTACTAGAGTGTTTGTAAAAGATTTAAAATGTTAAGTACCAGACCTCCCTCGTGGTGCAGGGTTGAAAGTCACAGCACTATCAAGCTATCACCAGCTACTGGGCATAGTTCCATCCCTGCCCAGGGTACAGCAGACCTCTCCTGTCTCACCCACTGCTCCCCTCAGCAGTGTACCTCAGTGGATCCTCCTGTTCTGCTCCCCACTCTGTTTTCGGAGATTCTTCTCATCCCCTGCACCTCTGGTCTGCATCCCAGTACTTGTATTCATAGATAAAATAAAAATAAATCTTTGAAGAAATAAAATAAAATGTTTAAGTATCTTATGCTTCCTCTGATAAACAATAATGAAATACTCAGAACTCTTAAGTGTAACGTGTGTCCTCTTGCTCCCTCCCTATTGTACAGACTTCATTGTCATTACCTTCACCCACCTCTTTAGTGAGATAAATCAGTGTATGCCATCGTATAAGTTGAAGTGAAACTTACTTAGTAATTTAATACTTAGGTATTAAAATAATCTAGTATAAAGATTTTATAGGTGGGAAATTAGGTCATTCAAGACCACAAGGTGATATAACCTATAAACATAATGCAGATTGTGTTAAAAGCAATGAAGAGCTATTCTTATAACAGGTTCATTTCCAGGAAATCAGCAGTCTTTCTGAAGAGACATGTATAACCAGAAAAACAAAAGCCTGTTTCTGAGCACAGACTGTGTGAGAAGCATTAAACCACTGTCCCCAAGAAGCCTCTGTACGTTCTCTTAGAACCACATCCTCTACCAAAGGCCACTTGTATTTCAGGCTGAAAACTAATGATGTGCAACTGCTTCTTGGCTGTGACTTCAGCAAGATGTCAGAAAGCTGCAATTCATGATTTGTAATTCAATTCAGTGTAGGTTTTGTCCTGTGGTGGGACATTTGCTACTGAGCTTCCAAAGCATGGTGTTTGGGTACTATTGGAATACTTAAAATTTTTCACACAGTTTCCTTTTTTCTTTCTTTTTTTGATGCATCTTTCTTTATAAATTTTTTATTAACATAACATTGGCTTATAACATTGCACAGGTTTCAGTGCACAGCGTTATAAGTCAGATTCTGCAAGTGCTGCAACACCAAAGTCCGGTATCCATCCTTCAACATACAATTGACCCCTTTTATCCACTTTTCCCAGCCCCCTTAGTCTGTCCTTCTGGCAATCACTATTTTGTTTTTATGATCTAAGAGTTTCATTTATTTTGTTTGTTCACTTACTATGTCTCTTGAGGTTCAGGAAGGACATTCTCTTGTTTCCCCCAACCCCCACCTTTTAAAAAGATTTATTTTATTTAAGCATTCAAGAGCTGGGGTGCAGTCCACGGGTTGGTGGGGGGCGGTGAGAGGATTCACCAGAGACAGAATGAGCAGCAGAATAGGTGGATTGACCAAAATACACTGCTGAGGGGAGCAGCAGGCGAAGCAGGAGAGGCCTGGCCAGGCATTGAACTATGCTGCAGTGGCTGCCCATAGCTTCACAGTGCTGAGACTTAACTCCTTGAACCACCAGGGAGCCCCTGCCTTCCTTTTATAGAAAGGGAGGCTGCATCCTTTAGATGGCCCTCATCCCACACAGCTCCTCCTTCTTCCACTTATCACTCTGGTCCCCATCACCTTTACTGCTGCAGATAATAGGTGAGCACTTAGTGTCACCCTAGAACATTCAGGGCATGTCGAGTAGATGCTGGTCACTAGAAAGCTACGGTGGCTTATTAGTAAAAGAACTTACAAGATAATCACAGTCTTTGAGGAAGATTACTTTGCCAACAAAGTTGCATGGCCCGAAGAAATAGATTGTTCTTTATTTTTTCACTTTTTTATTGGCAAAATATATTTAACACAAAATTTCTTATTTTTTCTCCTTTTAAGAGTACCAGCAGCATGAAGTATGCTCAGGCAGATGGAGTAAACACACTCCTTTTCTGTACCTGTGCTCCAAAACAAGAAGGTTTTAACATGGAATATTCCCACCAACATAAAGATTTTTGAATATCTATCATGCTTCTTGGATTCATAAACCATTATAACTCTCCTCATATCCCCTTTCTATTTGTTAACGCATAGATTCATATAAAATATAATCTTAGTTTGTTTCTTTATATATCACCCATGAGTAAAGTCATATGGTATTTGTCTTTCCCTTTCTGTCTGACTTCTCTTAGCTTTTGTTTCTCTTCCTGATTTAAATCAAATCCCTGAAGGCATTTATTTCTAAGACTGACGGCAAAGATGGCACCTGTGTTTCATTCTAATTATTTTTGGGTTTTTTTTTTTGTGTGTGTGTGTTTTACATCCAAGGTTTTAATCCATTTTGAATTAATTTTTGTGTATGGTTAGGTAATAGACTAGTTTCATTCTTTTCAACTGACTGTCTAGTTTTCCCAACACCATTTGTTGTAGTAACTGTCCCCGCTGCAAGTACGCTCTTAGCACAATTGTCATAAATTAGTTGTTCATCCCTATTCTTTCACTTTACAAATTATTGGTCATTGAAACTAATGAGTCTCTTGTAGCTGTATTGTCTTAGTGCATCTGGTCACACAGTGACTCTTGGTGAATTTGGACTTTTTGCAATTGGGATGTTCTTTGGTATAGGTAGGCTAAATACTGCTACTTTGTCTTTTGTTTCCTGGTTCTGTCTATATATTTATTGCTTTTAAAAAATATTTTGTGGGATTTAAATTTATGTAGGAGAACTTTTTCCAAAACCCTTCCTGAAAGAGAGTTCTTGTGGTGGTAAACTGCTTAACTTTTGTTGGTCTGCGAAAGCCTTTATTTCTCCCTCGTATCTGAAAGACAGTTTTGTGAGCTAGAATGTTGTCGGCTTGCAGGGCTTTTTTCTTGTAAATTTTGACTATGTTATTCCACTTTCTCTTGGCCCATATATAGATAGTTTCTGTTGAAAATTCTGTTGATAATCTGATGGGAGTAACTTTATCAGTTACATGTTTTTTTCCCCTCCCATCATTAATTTCTTATTTTTTTCTTTTCACGTCTCTGTTTCCCTAATAGTTTCAATATTTATTATTTTTCCCTAATAGCCTCAATATTGATTATTTATAATAAATGACTTTTGATTGTTTAAAATTACGTGCCTTTGTGTAAATTGTTTTGAATTTAGAAATGTAGCTAATCTTTCAGCTTCTTGGACATGCATATTTATGTCTTGTCTTAGGTTTGGGAAGTTCTCAACTATTATTAAGGAAACAATAGATAAAGAAGAAATAACAACACTGATCAACATATGCACAGTAGATGAAGGCACATCAAAACATACAAGGCAAATATTGTCAAATCTAAAAACACACTGCAAAAAACACTCGTGGCTGGAACTTCTACATCCTACTTTTACCAAAGGACAGATCAACCAGACAGAAACTAAATAAGGTCACAATAACATTTAGCAAAGAATTAGGCTCATGGGATTAATAGGACATGGCATGGGATTAGCAGGACCCTGAATGCCCAGAATGTTGAGTACAAATTCTTCTCGAACGCACCTGGGACTGGGACATTCTCCAGGATTGACCACACATGGTCATAAGACAAGTATCAACAAGTTCATGAAGCCTGAAATCATACCAAGCATCTTCTCTGTCCAAATTCGAAATAGCATCAAACTAGCTATCAGCCACAAAAAGATTGGACTGTCAACTTTGCCTGGTGGTGTCACTTTGGCTGGGTTTGGCCTTCGCCCTGGACTAAGATCTGGCCATTGGTAATGCTGGGGGCCCACCTGTACTTGCTGTGGGATGTGCGCTGACACATCTAAGATGTCTGATTTGTTTGTGTTAACTAGGATTGTAGAAGAGCGTGGTGCCAGCCGTAGTCTGTGGTGTGAAGAGGACAGCTGGCACTTGAGATGTTGCCCTCAGCTAGCTATCGGGGCTGCACGCAGGAGGTGTGGTGTGTACTTGGGCTGCTAGATGTGTTAGCTGCGGTATTGCAGCCCTATGGGGCATGGTCATTGGGATATTACATGTGCCTTGGGCTGGGTGGTAGACTTTTTATGAGCATGGCTGGGGGAATTCAACTGAGATCTTCCTTTTTGTACATCTGGTATTTCATGGAAAGGCACTGAGGGGCGTGTGGAACTTGTGGCTGTGGCAGGACTTGAGGGTGTGTGTGTAGGCATCTCTGATGAGCTGTGGTTCATGTGGGCCAGGGGCCACTGCGGCTTTTTCTGCAGGCCATGCTAGTCAGAAGCTGCGGCGACCTTGAGGTGTGCGTGGGGAAGATCATTTGTGTGGGCCTTTAGGGTCGAGGCCTCACAGACCTTGATCTGTCAGCAGAGTACTGGTGGTGGGGTCACTTGCTGGCTCTCTATACTTTGGGGTGCCTGCAGGCCATATGTTTGTAGATTTTTGCAAGCAGGGAGGTGGTGACTGTGAGGCGGGGGGCCTGTCCTATGTTTTCTAGGCATGGACCCACTTGATTGTTGACTCTGAGCGCCCAACTTGCTTGGCTGCTTCCTGAGGGCAGGTGGAACTCTCATCAGTGATTCGCTCTCAGGGTTTGATAGTTTTGAGTCTGGGTTCCAAGGTGGCTCCCGCCCACGTTGTTATTGCAAGGTAGCAAGAGGTTCTTAAGGTGGTACCTGCTGGTATTTCTGACCCTGGGTTATTGCTAGTGTTCCTTATCTCCTAGGCCAGTGCTGTAAGGCTGATATTGATACTGGGCATAACTGAGGGGGGTTTATGGACCCCAAACTGTAATGAGGAAATACCCATGTCTTTTAAGAGTTTGTGCCACCGACAAGTATCAGAGTCAAAGTAATCAAATACTATTTTGTTCAAAGATTTTTGAGAGAGAGAGAGAGATAAAGAGAAAGAGCCAGAGAGTGCACATGCGAGAGAAAGGATGTGGGAGAATAAGGGAGAGAATGATTTCAAAATACAAATTCCTGACAAAGCTCCAAAATCATGCATCCATTGTGGGCTCAAGTTTAGCCACGGGCAAGGCCCAAGAGCAGAACTGCCAGCAAGTAACCTCTCAGCAGGAACTATAAGCAATAGTTTAGGCAGAGCTCAGAGAGCTGTGACAGAAGGAGAGAAACAGAGCTCAAAGTGTATCATCCACCCTAAATCATCCACCACAAGGTTCAAGATGGTGGGCATCATCATCTCTGAAGAGAGCTAGATCCAACTTGTTAAAGCACAAAGACCATAAACCAGAGAAGCCTGCTCATGAGTCTTCTGTTCCTTCTCCCCATTCCACCATAACTGCTTCTGGCCTTCCTCCTTCCCAGCAGTCTCACCAGGCTCCTGCCCCATTCCTCCCCCTGCAGGAAGTTGCTTCACAGCATGCCAGAGTTGTAGAGCAAGGCATCAGAGATGTCAGCTGCATGGAAATGGGGTTGAGTCCAGAGAACCCCACCTTGGCTATGAGCTCCCCTTCCTGCCTCATCTACCTGCTCCTCTAACAGTATCTGGGATTCTCCTTCTACCAATTGGGTGTTAGTTGGACCAGAGTTATTGCCGAGGTCTCAGGGTACTGAATGTGTTCCTGGGCCTATTAAAGGCTGTTTTTCAGTCAGAACTTTTTCCTGAAAACTTACCATGGCATACATATGATGTGGACTTCTACTTTATTATAATCAAAATTATATAAATCCTATATTGATATCCATAATGCACTTTTCACAGGAAAATTCACTCATTCAAATTTACCAGATAAATTATGAGCTTGAGCTACCATAAGGTGACAGCACCTACAAGCCTTGCTATCTTAGGGAGTCCCTGTGGTCCATCTATGCAAATTGCGTTGTCCTTAATTTGTGCTTAGGATGAACCAGCCATGGATAGCACACATGTGGGCAGGAGCACCCCGAGAAGTCTGTAGGTATAATCGTCACTGATGCCCAGCCTGCCCAGGCTAGCGGAAGCCCCCTCGACAGTGTCCCAGCTGTCAGGCTTCCTGCTCACCCGCTGGGGCCTGCAGATCTGGGCAAGTGCTCCCACCCAGCTGCCCGCCTGCCCAGTCTCCTCCTCATCACAGGGCCCATATTCCATCACCACCTGCTTCTCTTTGGCCAATCTAGGAGCTCCTGGCAGTGCTTTGTTCTTGGGTGTTAGACAATCAGCTGTGCAACTGTGCAGATGTGTTCCAGGTACCCAGGCAAGAACTCAGGCAGATGGAGTAAACACTCCTTTTTTGTACCTGTGCTCCAAAACAGGAAGACTTTTGATATACTTTTGGCCCTCCTGTCCCTAGAAGCAGACACAGATTGAGATTCTGAAGTGGGACCATTGACTGATGTTTAAGATAAGGATACACGAGGTGCTCACTTGATGACACCCCCTAGCATGTAGCACATCAAGGCCCCTGAACCAAAAGGGAGCAGAGTAAGCTGGTAGGCCTGACCTATCCAAGCCCACTTCTGTCAAGAGCCTCTCTGGTCCTTGGTGGAAAAGTTCCCTTAGACACCGAGGATAGACAGTGAAGGAAAAGGGGAAGAGGAGGTTGAGGAGGACACCGGCCTCCTGAGGGCATTTCCCTCTTCAGCCCTGACTGTGCACAAGTTTCCTCACATGCTCACACAGGCAGTCACATCCCTGACTCAGTCAGTTCCTTTGCTACTGGGCCAATCCACTCCGTTTATATAGAAAAGAGGCTGCAGTAGTAATGGGAAGGGTCCATGACTGGGGGAATTATAGAATGTTCTAAAAACACCAGTAGTATCTGAGAATAATATACTTGGGGTTATTAATTTTTCATTTTTACTAATCTTTGTTTCCCAATTATTTTATTGTAAAGGGTACTTTACATGGTTATCTAAACCAGGTAATTAAATATATATTTAATAACTTAAGATATATCATATGATTGAATTATAATATATAATTGACATATAACATAATGTATATAGTCATATACCAACAAATATAAGTTAAACAATTCTCTAAGTTATATTTTGTGTATCATATAATTATACCTGCTATGTTCTATATAATGACATATCAATATAAATATATATGCCATATTTAAAATGTTAAAAACTCTTCACTAATAAATCCAGGAAACCCAATAAGAGAAAACTACTTGAAATATTCCTACCTATGCAGCTTTGCTTACACTTGTGTGTGAATTTCCTGTTTTTCTGTGCCAGGGACACTTAAGCCAATGGAGGGTGACGTCTAGAAAGAGGCCAGGAATGTTTCCCAGGAGGGAGAACCATCCCTGGTGGAGGGAGTGTCCTCCAAGGTCACTGAGGGTCTGTGGCTTTTTCTAACCTCTCACCCTGCACTGAACAGCAGAGTCAGCCCCTAGTCTGTCTATGTTTGTGACTCTGCAACCAAAAAAGGCAAAAATTACTTTTACTTTCAATTTAGCCCCTACTCTGTCTATGTTTGTGACTCTGCAACCAAAAAAGGCAAAAATTACTTTTACTTTCAATTTCAGCTTCACCCCATCATTTTACTTGTAGCGATGGTTAACTCCCTCTTTTTGCTTTAGTATATATAAAGGAGGAATAGCAAGAGGAGAACAAAGGCTGAGACGCAGCAGAGAGCTCTTCTTGGATCCGTGGTGCTGTGGAGCAGGTATGTCCTGTGACATGTAACCTTGTCTGCAACTCCAGTTTTGCTTTTTGATTGAAAGAGACAACCAAGGGAAGGGCAGGAACAGCAGTTCCTGCTATCTGTCCTGTAGGGGTCTTTGTGGGGGTTTTAGTTCTGGGGAAGCTCAGCGTCTCCATTTGTACCACCAGCAGCTGCAATTTGGCAGCCAGACCTGAGGTCCTGCTCCTGGAAAGTCAGCTCAGGGCAGCAGCCAGAGCAGTGGGAGGGGCTAGGAGCTGCGGGCCTAGCTGTCAGCGCTGGGCAGGCGCTAGATGCTGCAGAAAACAGGGCAGTGCTGGTCAAGGAGCTTCCCAGCAATTAGAATCTTAAGAGATAGTTTCTTTTGAATCTTTCTGTTTGTCATACTTAAGAGAATTTAGTAGTCAAACCCTCTCTCAGACTCTCATTCTCTCTTATCCTGTCTGTCCCACTGTCTCTCTGTCTAGTTTATGTTGGTTTGGTTTTTATAGGAATGTTGGAGTCACTCTCAGCATTTGTTAAAATACAGAATCTGGCTTTACCAATCCCTCCAGATGATCTTTATGAAGATCAGAAGTGGAAAACTAGTCCTGAGCAGGACGGAACAGTGGCACTTTGTCAATTTGAAGCTAAAAGTTCAGTGGCTCATTCCCAGCTGACAGCTCCAGACCTGGTTTTGTTAAGTGGGTCAATATTGTCCCTTTAATCCTCTGTCTAAGGAGAGCTATGTGCAGATCCAGTAATGATGGAGCAGCTCTTAGAAGTTAATTTTACCTCCACATTCTTTGTTCCTCATACCAAAGAATCAAGCAGACAAAAGGAGGCAGCACAGGAACAGCATGTTTGAATTTGCTCAATTTAAGTTTTTTTTTTTTTTAGAATTTATTTCTTAGTAATGCGCAGCCTATAGGCTATGTGGAAATGCACAAACCATAATCAAATTGCTCACGCAATTATTGTATACTAATCTCCATCAGGTTGACAAATGTCAATTGAACTATTTTTATTTCATGCTAAGACATAATTTCTAATTCATTCTCCAACAGCCCTTCTTTTAGAGCTATAATTTACCTCATATTACCCCATTATTAGTTTTCAACACTTGCTTACGTGTGAATCCTTGCTTCAGGCCACACAAATGATAACTTATTGAGCTGGTGTTTTTTTTAAGCTATTTTTTATTATCTTACAATCGTTCATTGATTTCTCCCCTCAGGTATATTACCTCTAAGTCTCCCTCCACCAAGGCACCTGTGAACCATCACCAGATTCTCTTGTGCTCTTCTCTCCCCTTTTAGACCCTTCTCCCTTCCCACTCCCCTGCTGTATGCCTCAGAGCTATGGTCAGCTGGCAAGTTTTGGTTTTTTCCAGTCCCTTTGTTTGATTTCCGTACACTCTCCCTGTAAGTGAGACCATCTGATATTTTTTTTCTTCCTTCTGACTATTTTGCTTAGCATAATACCTTTCAAGAGCTGGCATATTTTATGGTATTAGATACATCTTGAATATTTAGCCAAGAAAATATGAGACATTTAGCAAAAATCATGAGACAGGGCCTCCCTGGTGGCGCAGCGGTTAAGCGCTGCGCTGTGGAGCTGTCGGCAGCGGCGAGGCGAGTTCGACGCCCGGCCGGGGAGATTCCCACATGGTGCGGCAGACCTCTCCTGCCTCGCCCGCTGCTCCCCTCAGCAGTGTATTTCTGATCTGCCTGTTCTGCTACCCGCTCTGTCTCTGGTGAACCCTCTCGCCGCCCCACACCTCTGGCCTGTACCCCAGCTTGTATGTATAAATAAAAAATAAATCTTTAAAAAAAAATCATGAGACATTAAAATATCATAATATACTTATATGTGCTGACTCTTTCCTTGGTCAATTGTTTATTTCCACCCTGAAAAGGAACAACTCTATTTCTCTTTTCTGTCCACTTCACAGTACTTTAATTCTGGTCACCACAGGTGTGAGCATTTCCCACATGACATCTCTGACACTGCCAAATGTCGTCCTTTCTGCACAGGTGAAGGGCTCAGCCCCCACTGGACCTCCGTCACTGCATCCTGTTGCAACCAGGTTCAGTGTTGCTCCTGACTTACTGGCTATAAACTGGAGTTTCCCACCATTTTTTTCTTAGGCTCAGTAATTTGCTAGAGTGTCTTTGAGAACTCAGTTTACTTACTAAATTACAAGTTTATTTTGTAAAAACGAATAAAACCCAGAAAGATGGAAGAGAAACAGAGAGAAGCAAGTTCAAGAGAGGGTGGAGGATCCTTCTTGACATTTCTGGGTATGCTGCCCTCTGAGCACCTCCAAATGTTTCCCAACTCAGAAGCCTTCTGACCCTTTCATTTAAATGGCTGGTTCATCAGTAGACGTGATTTTGGAGCTTTGTCAGGAATCTTTATTGAAACCATTCTCTCCCACATCCTTTCTCGCGCGCAAGCTCTGGCCCTTTCTCTCTCCCTCTCTCAAAAATATTTGAACAAAATAGTATTTGATTACTTCGACTCTGGTACTTGTGGGTGGTACAAACTCTTAAAATGGGCAACATGAGTTTTTCTTCTTATCAATCTGGGGTCCATAAGCACCCCTCATTTTTGCATAGTATTATTAGTAGGCTCAACTGATTACTTCATTGACCACTGGTGATTTCTCAAACTTCAACCCCTCTTCCTTCCTCTGTGGATGGAGAAGGTGGCTCAGACAGCTAACTCTTAAACAAATGTTTGTTCCCTGTTAACCAGCCTCCATTCTGTGATTATTAGGGGCTTTCTAAGAGCATCTCATAACATGAACTCAATGTGGTTGAAAGGAGCTTGTTTTGAGTGACATAGATCCTCTTTCTCGATCACTCTGCAGCTGTTTTAGGAACTGAAGACAGAGCATAAATAATAAATGACACTTCCATCAGCTTCATCAATATAAAAATAATGAGGCTTTAAGAAGCTGTGTGCCAAGAACAGGGAAAAAAGCAAATATATGTATTTCTTATCATAAATTACATTATCATATACATGAAATATCTGGTCACAGGTTTCTGTTGGTTAGTCTCCATGCACCATTCTAAAGTAATGCTGCTGCTCCTCTTTGCTTAAGATACAGATTAAATGGAAAATTTCTTCCATCATTACACAACAGAGTAGAATTTGTAAATACAGTCTTTGCAGTTCCATACAACTAGAAGGAGGGAATTGGGAACTGAGCTGTTGCTAAGATTGTTTATATTATTTCTTCATTGGTAATCTCTTGCAAGAAGCATTGTGGATTCATCTCTCTTTAATTTTCCTGAGCAATTCCTATTGCTCTTTCCACCTAGAAACCAAGTTATATCACTGCCTCTTCCTTTGTGCCCTTCCCTGAGATCCACATGGGTTATAACAAAGACATGAAGAGGTAGCCCACAATAGAACATTATAAATAATGTTTGCTCTCTTGCCTCTGGACCAAGGGAGAAAATTGGGAATTGGGTTTCTACCTGCTAGACAGAGATGGCACCACACTGGGGAGTGTGGACCAAAGTCAAGCAAAATGACCACAGAATTTCCTATCATTTTCAATTTGTTCTTTTTCTTCATTGGATATTTGCTTGGTTGCTTTAGACCTTTGACTGCATGCTGAACAATTATATATTTGTCCTAGTCAGTATTTTGTTTGAATTTGCTGTCTTCTTGGGGGAACAAGAGCTTAGCGCCTCCTACATAACCATTTTGCTCAGTTGTCTAGAGTTTAATCCTAGCTCAATGACTTACTCATATGGCTTTTGTGAAACTTATTTATCTCATTTGCAGATTGGATATAATAATTTCAAACTTTCCATTTCTTGTATCAGCAAGACCACATATGTAAGGTATCTATCACAGATATATTATAGAACCTCGGTGTATGGTAACCATTCATTTTGGAGATCGTAATATGCTGTGCTCCATTACTAACAAAATCAGACTTAGGGTAAATGGGGCGGGAAGCCCTCTGGAGTCTGATGTTTGTAGATGGTACATTTAGTTCCTTAGAAAGTATGGAAATCTCATCCAGTCCTAAGTGGAGGTGTGTTTGGGAATAATGGTGAGTCAAAAACTGATTTTGAAAACTTATCTATATCAGAAGGCTCGTCTAGGTTGGCAGGTTGTCATGGCATCTGGACCCAAAATGATGGCCCCCATTTGTCTGGTGGAAAACAACAATGGACAGCTGTCAGTGAACCAGGAAGCGACACTGATTCTTGAGAAGATTTCCCAGCCCGTCGTGGTGGTGGCCATTGTAGGGCTGTATCGTACAGGCAAATCCTACCTGATGAACCGACTCGCAGGACAGAACCACGGTGAGTGCTGTGCTGGGTCAGTGCTTGATTGCTCTTCTCCAGCTGTATCTCGGCTTCTTAATTTTCTTTCTTGATTATGTGAAAATAGAACCCAACTCTTCTCAATAAATTAAGCTTCCATTTTTATTTCTTACCATTAATTATAATGCACTATAACCCCTTACCCAATTTTATTTTATTCCTTATATGTTCTTAAAATTTCTCATATGTTCTTAAAATTTGATATTGAGACTCCTACTTTCTTTTTATCAGCTCAAGCATTTGCTTTTGCTTTTGCAATTGCTCTTGCACTTGCTCTTCCTCTCTTAGAACACATTTTGATTTATATGGAATATTTACATGGACATAAAGAAGTTTTAATAACATTTGGATTTCATATCCCACTGCAGTTATAAAACCTCTATCCTTACACCTAGCCTTAATTTTATAACTTTACTATAAAATATTATACAAATTTATTTCATCCCCTTTTTCCCTTTTTTACTTTCTCTTCAATATACTTCTCTCGGGCTTTGAAAATCACCATTCTATTTGGTCTTGCTATCATTATCAGTGGCTGCTGTTTTGTCTGTCTGTCCCCATCTTGAGCCCTTATTCAATATTCTCAGTTAATGTCCCTCCTCCATCTTTCATCCTGGGGCACTTACACACTGACAACTCTGACACTGTTATCCCTCATTTAGATTTTCTGCTGTCACTGTAGTTTGCTTCCTACCCTCCACATGCAGGTTTCCCTCTGGGCTCCACAGTGCAGTCCAAAACCAAGGGCATCTGGATGTGGTGTGTGCCCCACCCCTCCAAGCCAAACCACACCCTGGTCCTTCTGGACACTGAGGGCCTGGGGGATGTGGAAAAGGTAAGGCAGTCACAAATAAGTTCTTTTATTTTGGATTTTCTCTTAATCTCCTCATGAGCCTTTGTAATTTATCTGGTATGATCAATTTTTAAATCTAGTAACCTAATATATAGTAAATGAGGTTCTGAACTTGGTCTGCTTGAATCTCAACTTCTATGTCAGATACAATGTAATAGACTACTTGAGAAAATCTCTTGTTCCTTGGCACCGTATGAATTATTTGATTAAATTTGATCCCTAATTCTTGAACAGCTGAGTTCCATTCCTTTTGGCTTAGTATGTAGGTGTAAGTGATGAAAGTAAAGGTTCTGCCTTCAAGAGTCTTCATTTCCATTGAGAAGCCCGCCCCCACACAGATTCACTCGAGTGTGAGTGGGAAAGCAGCAGGGTGGAGAGAGGAAGAAGTTCCTTTGCAGTGCTGTCCCTGATGTCTGTCAGTGCCATGGGGGCTGTGTGAGTAGAAAGGCCTTTTGAGTTGCCCCGACTTGGGACAGAAGCTGGTCACTGAAGAACAGAACAGGTCACTGAAGGAAGCCATTGTAACTGAGATGCTGGCTTCTGAGGGCTGACTGCCTCAGCACTGCTGGAAGCCCGGGAATAAGCCCTTCAGTCTTAGAAGGTGATCCAGACAGCACGTCACAGCTTTGACATGTACAATGAAGCATAAGGGAGCCTTGGTGAGGAAAATGAGAAACATCCCCTTGAGCCTAGGATGTGACGAAAGATTTGAGTCCCCTGAGCTATCACATGAGGTATCAGTCTGTAGGTCTGAGCTAAATGCTGGCTTTACATCTCCTGAGGTGAAGATCATCATCTCCAGCAGGACACTTGGAAGGCCTTGGAACATGTCTGAATGTGTTGGTCTATAAAGGCCTGTGTTTGTCCTAAACAAATATTTGAAGATGATTTTTTGTACTTTTGCTTTCTACTGATGCATAAAATTAATTATTCTTTTTTGTCTTACTTTGAGTTTCATTTGGACTTAGTATCTAATTTTCTATAGATCTCTGTTTCTGCCCAAAGAAGAGTTAGAAATTCTGTTTATTTTAAATTCTATGATATGCTGTTATAGTATAAATATTTTATGAATTATCACAATGCCATAAATATCTAATCTGTAGTCTATTTTTTCCCTGAACTCTCATATATTATCTTGCCATGAAGATTCTAGTGAATCTACACATTCTCTGGCAATAGTTTTCACACAGTTAAAGTAGAAATAATTTGTGAACTTCTAAGATGTGTTTAAGACCATTCTTGCCCATTCACCCTGGCACAGACTTGAACGCCTGCCTACTGCCTTAGGCATGACTGTGAAAATTCTGTCTTGAATCTTCTAAACCAGCCTGGCATGCGGGCTCTCTGTGATATTAAGGCTAATGTACAAAGACAAGCTTCTCAGACTCACCAAGTGGTAATGACTGCCAGCTCCCCTTTTCTTGGGTCACATGGCCTTGGACAAGTTGAGTACTGTCTCCATTTCAGTCGTCAAGAATTCTCCTGATTTTGAGTAGCTCCGTTCTTTCTGTTACATGGGATGCCTTTGCTTACCACTGGCAGATACCATCAACTACTTGACAGCTGCCAGTTTTTGTAGATGCATCATATTCTAGACAAATGTACACAGATACCAGAGGGCATTCAATTCAAAATTAACATGGCTGAGGTTGAAGCTGCATTAAGTCAAATGAGGACAGAGCGTCCAGAGAGACCTGCGGAGTCTCACAGTGACACACCAATTCTAAGCCCCTCCCTTAGCCCCCAGCACAGTACCTGGTGGGGAAACCGGTCGGGTCAGGTTAGCACTGTGCTGGGTATCAGGGAGCGCTGGCCTCCAGAAGAGCTCCCCAACTCTCAGACATTTGGACGGAGCTTTATGTAGAGAGCTGGGGGCCCATTCTTCAGATTAACTAAATGGGACAGTAGTTTGTAGATTCAGGAGTTGAAGACTCAGGAGCTCAGAATGAAGTTAGGTTTCTTGGAGCAGTATCATCAAAACTGAGAATCAGACTCCCAGAGAAGATGGGGGGAGTGCAGAGGAGGCCAGAACCGTGGTGACTGGTACCATGGGACATGGTTCCATAGGGCAAGAAAGTTATACCTAAAAGCTATTCAGGAACCAAGGTGGCTTAGCCAACAAGCAGTAAAATTGACAGATTTAGCCCCTCTGGCAGTGTTGTTCCCTTGACAGGGAGACCCAGCTCCAGAAGGGCATTTCCTGGGAGAATAAATGAGTCTGAACAGCCTGCTCCCAGGTAAATGAATGAGCAATGACAGGAGAAAGTGGTTAACTCAGAATAGAAAGAATCAAATGGTGATTCCAGTACAGCCACCATCTCACCAGCATCTCCTGTAAAGTTTTAACTGGAAGGGGAGCTTAGTCTAGAATTCTTCCCAGTTCAGAAGAATTGATGTGTTAGACCCACTACCAAACTTTAAACTCTTTAGCTCCTAGTTTCACATAATAACCCTATTATACATCAACAAGTACCACTTTCAAGTAAAACGAACCTGGATTGTATTTTCTAATCAACTTCTAATTATCTGATAACTTTCTTACGAAATTTTAATCACAATTTTCTGCAATATTGTGCTTGAAATTCAGCACTATGGTTCACAACCACAATTCCATTTCCTTCATATATGCAACAATTTCTATTCATAATCTAAGAGAAGAACCTCACAAAACACATCTCACATTCTTAAACTAACCATCAGCAGTTGCAGTGATTCTAAGAGTTTTGCTTCTTAATAATACATGACATTTGCCAGAAAACATCATGCATAATTATGTAGCAATAAATGATGAAAGATTTAATTTTGAAAAAAAAGAGAAATAACTTCTGGATTATGCTATTATTTAGATAGTACAATTTATACAGTTTAAGAAATTGTCTTCTAAGCCCCTTTATCAGAATGCCCTAGAGTTCACCATCCAGCATTCACATCTGCTCCAGTCAAATATCTATAATTGTTGCAAAGTTCCTGTATTCTGACATCTCTAATTTTGCTTCTGTTGATCTATGCATCTATTGATGACCTGCATTTATTAAAGACCACATTCTGTTAGTTATTTAACACTGTGCTCAAGATTTTGATGAAAATTTCATATGCTATTTCTCCAATTTTCTGACTGTTTTTCCTTGAAGGACTTCAAGATTTTAATTGGTTATTATAGCTATAAATTCCACTGCTTATATACATTACTAATCAGTAAGGTCTTCATAGAAATGTCATTTTGTTGCATTCATTGTTATGTATGTTTGCAATGGTTTAACAATAGCCAATTGAAAATAAAAATGTCATTGTTACTTAGCTTTTTAAAATCTAAAATTAGTGGGAAATGCTCAATACCTTTCTATAAATATTTATTGACAAAATTTGAATACTCAGTTATGTCAACTATAGTATATTTTGTATAAACTGTGATTAAAATATACATGTAGAATGAGTAAGTGCTGACACTCATCATTGAGTACCAAATTACACAGCAAATGCTTAATAGTTTTGTTTGTATGTTATTTCATCCATCAAGGAAGGAAAATCCTGTGAAGACTAGAATGCTTATGTATAAAAAAAATCAAATCATAGGAAATGTCATTGTAATTGTAAAAACTGATATATCCATTTATGTTTGTCTTCAAACTTATTTCTTTGCATGGTGAGTGGGTTTACTGAAATAACAAATGAAAGACTGATAGAATAAGAGTCTGCCTTAACTTCTAAAGAGGAAGCTGAAATACCCTTATTCTGATGTACCTTCCAGGGCGACTCTAAGAATGACTTGTGGATCTTCGCACTGGCCGTGCTTCTGAGCAGTAGTTTTGTCTACAACAGCATTGGCACCATCAACCACCAAGCCCTGGAGCAGCTGCAGTATCCTTCCTGGAGCTCAGGGCCCACATTTCACTGAGTTCTTGGGATCAGACATGGAATCCTTCCCTGCCACTTAGTTGCCTTTGGTGGGGGAGAAAGGACACCCGGTAAAAGAGTGTTTATAACATTACGTTTTTCATTAGGAAATTGTGGGAGAAAGTTTCTATTCCTGAACCACTTCCTAGTTATGTGACAGAGCTCACAGAACTCATCAGGTCAAAGTCCTCCCCAAGTGCTGATGAAGTAGATGATTCCACAGAGTTTGTGAGCTTCTTTCCAGACTTTATCTGGACTGTGCGGGATTTCACCCTGGAGCTGAAAATAGATGATCGGACTATCTCAGAGGATGAGTACCTGGAGAATGCCTTGAAACTGATTCCAGGTATGAGAGCACAGCCTGGGCAGGGGATGTTTTTCTAGAGGGTGGGGGTTACTAAACACTGTGCATCACCTCTGGGATTGCATTCATATTTGAGACTGGATCTAAGTATTTGAAAATGTTGCCTGGAAAATAACTTGAAAAGCTCTAGGGACTGAAGTTTAAGTTCTCTTAAGAAGAGTAAAGCATAAACTGAGATTATTCAAAACCATCTTATTCCTTATACAATTTGAAACTTCCAGAATACAATGATGCTAAATCTTTCTACACACTAGCTGTTTGTAGTCCTTATTTTGGTATCTAGTTTGGTGTGTTGAGGGGAAAAGGATAATTAGAGACTTTGTATACATGAAATCACAATGAAAATCCTACTAATAAAAATTTTTTCGTGGAGATATTTTTCTTCCAAGAAAGGAATATAACTTTCCAAAAAAATGTATTAGGTGCAAATTGACTTTATCCTCTAAAAATCCTACAGGAGTATGTGTGCTTTTACAATCTGGGTCTTTTCAATGTTACTGAAAATGATCAGAATTCAGTACCATAGCCATCTCTTTTTTATCCATTCTATAACTTCAAAATTATAATTTATTTTAATGGGTTACATTTACAAGACTGTGTATGTGCTGAAATCTTGACAGAAATATCAGTAGTGATATTATTGCTCTTGCTTTCATGTTTCTTTTCATGCTACTTCTTAGAATGTTTATTGAAGTTATCAAGCCAGAAGAGCAACACTATCAAATCATCATCCTTTAAGTCAAGAATTCATAGATTAGTGGTAACATCTTAAAATAATATTTTAGTGACATATTAATCAGAGGTTAAAAAATGGCTAACATCGTGCAATTTGTTTTTAATATAAATAAGGTTTTTTTCTTAAATAAGGTTGTTATACCTAATATTACTGATATACTCCAATCTCCTTCTTTATGGTTCTTCTTTTCAGACTAACAGCTCAATTTTTACATAAGATTAACTGGACTAAAAAGTTACATTTGACTTTTCATTCCTTTAGATGTGCTTTCAGTCAATATCTAATAGACAACTGCCCAGCACAGTCAGGTCTGGGGATGTCTGCCATACGTTTATTTCACCTGGATTAGATGTCTTGTCAAGTTTCTCTCCAGAATTATAACATTGGTATAAGTTTGATGTGCAAACCCTTTTAATTCTGCCTTAAAAGGGTTATAAGCATAGAAGTTGACAATGATACCAAAACCCTGTCAATGAAGCTTTGGCTGCCTGCCCCAAAACTATTCCCACTGTAATTTCCATTTTTCCTATCCCTCAGGCAAGAATCGCAAAGCACAAATGTCCAACCTACCCAGAGAGTGCATCAGGCATTTCTTTCCAAAACAAAAGTGTTTTGTTTTTGATCGTCCAACATGTGACAAAGAACTCCTAGCCAATATTGAGAAAGTGTCTGAAAGCCAGCTGGATCCTATGTTCCAGCAACAGACAAGCAAATTCTGTTCTTATATCTTCTCCAACGCGAGACCCAAGACTCTCAGAGAGGGAATCACAGTCACTGGGAAACGTGAGTCTCCTCTCCCTGTTGTGGGGCTTCTTACAGGCCAATCTGGTATACAATGTGTTTTTCTATATTTGGCTTGGCTTCCCAAGGAAACTGGGGCATAAAGGTGTTCATACTCTTTAAAGAAATGTGGTATTATATAGTAACTTCACCTTTGGGGGTTTATAAATACTATCCAAAAATGGAAAAAATTGTCACCAATAACTGTGGTTTCTACTTATCTAAAATTTCCCAGACTGACAGTAAATCACTACCTGAGTATAAAGAAGAATATACTATTTTCTCAGTGGAAGTCCTATACAATAAATGTTATTTGCAAGTAAATTATAAAAGATAATTTGGGATTTACACAATCAAAACTTCATCATTAATCCATAAATACCTGAAATTCATATAAACCTTCAAATTAGGAATGACTATGAACTGACCCTGTCTCATCAGTCTACCATGTCATCTAGTTGCATCTAAATTTAAAAGGGAAACTTGTTTCTCAAATACCTGTTACTATGCCAGATGAAGTAAGAATTTTAGTCCTGTGACCTAAAAATATGAAAATCAATAGGCAACAGGAAAATGAAGCTCATGATAGTAGAAGGAAGTGTGCTTGTGTGACTTTAAAACATAGTCTCACAAAATTTGCAAGGTGACCATAGATCTGAGGCATACACCAGGGGAAGGAGAGGGAGGGGCGTTCATAGCAGGGGAGGGATGAGCACAAGGGACTGTGGTGATAAACCACAGGTGCTATGATCGTGGGAGAGCTACGGGGATGGCACTTGGAAAGAAATCAAATACTGTCCCAAAATGAAAAACAATGTAAGAAAATAAATTTAATTAAAAAATTATGCCTCAAAATCATAGCTCCTATTGACTGACAAGTTGAT
Organism: Scalopus aquaticus; assembly: GCA_004024925.1. Taxonomy (NCBI): domain Eukaryota; kingdom Metazoa; phylum Chordata; class Mammalia; order Eulipotyphla; family Talpidae; genus Scalopus; species Scalopus aquaticus. The sequence continues at coordinate 27,755 of PVIJ01011167.1, read as the reverse complement.
ATTTTTATCATGGATTTCCTGCCTTATTCAGGTCTGAACACTCTGGTGGTGACTTATGTGGATACCATCAGCAGAGGGACTGTTCCTTGTTTGGAGAACGCGGTGACAACTCTGGCCCAGATTGAGAACCAGTCAGCCGTGCAGAAGGCAGCCGACCATTACAGCCAGCAGATGGCCCAGTGCGTGAGCTTCCCCACGGACACACTCCAGGAGTTACTGAATGTGCACGCAGCCTGTGAGAAGGAGGCTATTGCAGTCTTCATGAAGCACTCCTTCAAAGATGAGAATCAGGAGTTCCAGAAGAATCTTATGGTAATATGTGCCTTGAAGAATGAGATCTAGAAATGCCTTGTTGGCCCCTGGCTCATCTCTAGCTTAAGGATAAAATAAATTGGCTGAGGGTCTAGATCCAAGAGGGACAGTGTTTCAAAAGTCTGCATACAAAACCTCAGGTAATCTATTAGAAATCTCACTGCTCTCTCATGCAAAATCAGCATGGACATCTTCCTGAAGTGAATACTTCAGTGGATTCCAGCCTGATCAGAGCGTTTGAAAGTCATTCCTGAGTAAGTTCCTTTTTCTGTCACCATGTTTCCATTCCTAGGAAATAGGTTTCTCTTGTTAGACCTTTATACCATGCCACTTTCGAGTTACATTACTCCATGCCATCGTTTATTGCGTTCTCATATCATTGAGGATAGAATCACTGAGTGCTACAGCTGCGTGGCAGTTTGGTAATGCGACCCCAGTGCAACCCCAGGGGAAGAACCTGAGACCTAGGAGTTAAGAAACTTTCCCAGCATCATGTAGGGAGGTGTCAGGGGGTGTGAGTTAATCATGTTCTGCGTTGCTGTTTCATTCCACGTCCTTCTCCAATAGAATGCTTTTCTCCTGAGGACCACAGGAGACCAATCCATCTAGCAGATTCTTTAGGATTTCACCTCCTCTTTTCCTCCACATTTCCTATGCAGGAAATCATAAAGCATAAGAAGGAGGAGTTGTTGCTGCAGAATGAAGAGGCATCTGAGAAATATTGCCAGGCTCAACTTGATCAGCTTGCAAAGAACCTAATGGACAATGTTGCAGCAGGGACATTCTCTGTTGCTGGTGGGCACAAGCTCTACACAGAAACAAAGCAAAAGATTGAACAGGACTATTGGCAAGTGCCAAGAAAAGGAGTGAAGGTGAGGAATAAGGGGAACATGAACATCCTAGAGAACCAAGTCAAGGGGTGTCCTGAAAATCTGAGAGCACAGCATCAGTGGGGATAATAAGAGAGCAAGGGGGTATCTTAATGGCTTTAGTCTTTCAGGCCCATTATTAGCTACTTACTCTTGCGGAGAGTAGGAAATAGTCATTCAAAAAATGAGTATAAATTTCTCAAATCCATGAAAGACAAAACCAAAATCATTAATTTCTGTATCCGACAATATAACATCAATATGCCAAATGCTGACAATTCCCTAAAGTCAGAGTTTTTATACTCAAGGCTGATTCAAACAAGAGAGGAACTAAAATACACAGCAACAGCTTCAGAGTGATAACATTTATGAACCTGTGAAAGTGGCGACACAAATGGTGATAACAAATATTACAAGAACGTATTGATAATAGAATGCATGCAGTATTGAGCTGTTAAATCCTGTGGTTGTATTGTGGACTTTTTCTCTGAACTCTTCACCCCATGAAAATAAGAAGAATCTATAGTTATCATTAGTCATTTAGACCCCTGAGATGAGAGGTACACACAGTTCAAAATAACCTACCAACCATTACAGCAACAGTGGCAGAGTAGAACAGGCCCTCATAGTAAAATGAACATTTCACGTTGGGACCACAGATATAAAAAAGACCCAGGAATTAAAAGTTTGTAGAAGTGAGCATAGTTCTGAATGGTAGGTACCTGGAGCAGGTAGAAAGGAGTAAAACTTGGAGGAAAATGGGAGGGCAACAGGAAAGAGGAGTGTGGAGGGGAAGCATCTGCTCACTTTAAGGAGCTTGAACTCTTCATAAAGAGGCAATATAGTGTGTGGAGTATAAAGCAATAGGACCTGGGCATACATGTTTTTGATGCATTTCTCTCTCCAGTTGATACATAACCTCGTTGCTCCTTCTTGGTTCCTCAGGCAAAGGTGGTTCTGCGGAGCTTCCTGCAGTCACTGGTGGCAATAGAGAAATCCATCCTGCAGGCTGACAAAGCCCTCAGTGATGGGGAGAAAGCCATTGCAGGTGCGGGCAGGGCGCGACTCACAATGGGGTACACAGGTGGCTGTGTGGCCTGTGGCAGACTGGACAGGAGTTTCTGTTCCTCTGTGCAGCAGACCGTGCTAAGCCCGGCACAGGAGGGGGGCTGGGGTGGATCCTGAGCCACACAGGCCTTTCCTGCCACTTCCTGAGATGCGCCCTGAAGCTGTGGAGAGAGAGGGGTCTGTGCATTCAGAGATCCTCACTTCCAGTCCAGTTTGCTTTGTTCTCTGAGTTCAGGGTGTAGAGGTGAATCCTCACTGAATTTTCTTCTCTCAAACCTTCCTGGGCAGAGGAGAGGGCCAGGAAAGAGGCAGCAGAGAAAGAACAGGAGCTGCTCAAACAGAGGCTGGAGGAGCAGGAACAGCAGATGGAGGCACAAATGAGGAGTCACAAGGAGAATGTAGCCCAACTGGAAGAGAAGCTGAAGTTGGAAAGAGCAAACCTTCTGATAGAGCAGAATATGATGCTGGAGCATAAGCTAAAAGTAAGTGTGGGTGTGGCCTCAGTAATCTGGAAGGTCATGTCCCCTCAGGAGGAGATGGGCGAGGCTAACAGCAAGAGAGTGGAAGGAAACACCATTACTGGTTTTGATTAATAAAAAGTCTGATTCTTTGCATCCTTCTACTTTTTAAGAAAACAACCCATTGAATTCTTGCTCTATATGCAGACTCTGATAGTTCCGTATGAGTATGACCCCTCAAGCCCTTGGAGAATTTAAACAGGGTTGTAGTTATTGTCTGGGATATTTTTAAATAATCTCATGACCCTATATTAAAACAATTTCATACCACATGTATTTAATACGATCCACAAGTGGTTTGGTGTACCCAGTTCATGATCAATTATCAGGAACCCTATACCACCAAGGATACCGAGGTCGATCTATGCTGACCTAAAACTCTGAGCATGTTCAGACTTAAAAATGCAGGAAAGTGGCAGCCTCTAAACTTGTTGCAGTGACTCCGGTGAGGATGGCCTGTGACATAGGGGAATTCTCCCATTGTCTATCTGGAGATCATGTAACTGATTTCTAGACAGCTTTTGCCTTTCTATCATTTCTGTCTTTGAGTGACCATACCTTCCCTGGGACTGAGAGTCAGTGCCACCTGACCAAGCCACCTCTCACTGGCAATTTTTGGCTGCAGCTTGTTACATGGGTTCTCATGTGAGTTTAGTATCCTGGCAAAATCCTAAAGTGTATGAATATTACTAAGGATGTAAACTGTGCTTTCTCTCGTTGTTTTGGTCCAAACAGGAGATAGTCCTTTTAAATTCTCCTTTTATGATTGAGCTGAAAAGAATAATTTCAGGAATAAAGCAAAGATAATTGACAAATTTTTTTTTAAAGACCTATCTATTTATACATACAAGCTGGGGTACAGACCAGAGGCGTGGGGCAGTGAGAGGGTCCACCAGAGACAGAGTGGGGAGCAGAACATGCAGATCAGAAATACACTGCTGAGGGGAGCAGCGGGCGAGGCAGGAGAGGTCTGCCGTGCCATATGGGACTCTCCCTGGCTGGGTGTCGAACCCACATCGCGTGCTGCTAACAGCTCCACAGCGCAGCGCTCAACTGCTGCGCCACCAGGGAGGCCCAATTGACAAATATTTAAGAATACAGCATGTTTAAGAAAATATGTATTTGAAAAATTTTACTTCCCATCTCACATTTTAGATCCAAGAAGATCTGCTTAAAGACGGATTTCGAAATAAATGTGCAGAGATGGATGCAGAGATAAATCAGTTAAAGAAAGGGATTGCTACCCATGAAAATGATGATGATCCCTGGATTGCACGAATCTTGGACAGATTTGGCAACGAGGTCAGTTCCATATTAACTGCTCCTGGTAAACTGATTGGAAATATTGTGAAAGGAGTGGGCTCACTATTTAAAAAGAAATAGCTCTCATTTCTAAGAATGACTAATATGGTCTGTTATTGTGACATATGAAAACTTTTTACTGTATGACCTTAACTCTGATTTTTCAGTGTTTTTTAAATGAAATGTTCCCCTAGTGGATATTAAAGCTTTGTCACATTACTTAGGGAAGTATAAATGTGTAAATACAATGCATATATTCACAAAAGCCCCTGAGACATCATTTTATGTCACAAAAGATTGGAAAGTACTTAATTATTCATATATAAAAATTGTTAATTTAAATTTAGAATGTACATTTTACTGGAACACTGTGTACCCAGTAAATAAACTGATAGTGGAACTATATTAGTAAGAGTATAGAAAACTATTGCATATATTCTAAAGTGAAAAATAAATTACAAAACTGTGTAATGTGTTCACGGTAAAAATAAAATTATTGTGTGCCATCATTCATATGGACGGCCGGAATATCACTGGAAGATTCATTAGAAATAAATGTCATTGGTGCCTTCGGGGGAGAACTGAGCAGCATCAGTGCTGGAAGGGACATATGCTTTTCCCTGTATACTCTATGCTTTGAATTTTATAAAGAAACTTGTGTTATTACCATCAAATAAATGAATAAAAGTCTAAGAAAAAATGGACTATAATTCTGATAATCATCATATTAAAAGGAATATGAAATTGGCTGTTAGATGATGAAAATCCTCATTGCTTCTAACAACGACCTTGGCTGGCTCACTGAGGGTCTATGAGTAAAAACAGAGTTGTAAGAAACATGATTTGGTTTCGAATCTAATTTTCATTTTGTCCTTGAATTCTCTGTATTTGGTTCAAAGCTAAGATGCAAACTCCCTGCCGCTCAGCTCGGCTACAGTAGTCACTTTGAAGGTGTTAGAAGCAAGTTATGAAATTGTTTATGTACTGATGAGAAGGGTCCCCTCATTCTTTTTTGTTTTTTAAATTTGACAGTCATTTCCATGTCTATATAACCTTGAGTTTACATTTTTTAACATTGGGGTTACATTTTTATTCCTTTAGAAGTCCACAGCTTCATGCACGATGCACCAGAAACACCAATGTCTTATTCCCTTCCTTCCCCATCCCCCCCTTTCTCCCCTTCTTCTCTCTGGTAACCTGTAAATTTTTTCAGAATGTCTAAGATTTGTTTTTGCTGTATTTTGCCCCGATATGTTACTCTATGCCATCCATTGTTTAAATTTAGCAAGCATTTTTGTCATTGTTACCTTAAACCCTCAGAACATTCTCCAGTTCTACTGGTTTAAGACTTCTCTCAGTAGTATTTTTTTTCTCTAACATTTGCCTGTTCACTTTTAGTTTTGATAAGTTGTAAGACGGTATACTTTCAGATTGCTGCCTTTGCACCTGTTCAGGTGGCCAGAGAACTGGTACCAGCCAGAGGTATCGGCAGTAAGGCTCCGACGGGCTGCCTCAGTGAGTGTCAAGGCTTCAAGCTTCCTATTGTGCTGGGCATACCCAGTGGTCCTCTGCTCCAGGCCATCTGCTAGGCCTAAATATCTTGTATAGTCTCAGGCAGCCTCATCTTCCAGGCTGTATTTGAGCACTGTATGCAGCACTGGCCACAGACTGCAGTGGAGACAAGGCCACATACCCAAGTAGCTCTCTTTGCTTTTCCAATACAGAGCCTTATCTGGGGTGTTTGCTCTTCCTGTTAAGATCCAGGCACTTAAACTCTTGTTAGTGAAAGCAATCTGTTGTTCTGTTTTGGCCCTTTATGTGAGGGGGGAAGAGGGAGGAAGGGGAGGAGGCAGGTGTTTGATATATATCTTCAGGCTGAAAGTAATAGCCTCTTCTATAAAAATATGAGGAGACACAGGTGATATTACCTAGCTCTCCTAGTAGGTCCAGACTCCAGCTCTTTTCTGAGCCTCAGGATCAAGCCAGTATTTATTACTCTGCACCCCTGTAGTTATCTAGTTTTATACCTCTGCCTAGATGCCAACTCTTTCCACTCCTTTATCCCACTTAGTACTGGGGCTCCCAAGTCCCTGATATGGGTATGTGCCCCATAAAAAGCTGAATGTGAGCTTAGTACAGCAACTGACCACCCTCTCATGAGTTATCCTTGCAATCATGATTCCTTTACATGCCTATTTATTATAGCACTATTTACAATAGCTAAGGATACAACTTAAATGCCCAAAAATAGATGCTAAATCAAGAAGATGGATCTGAGGCATAGAGAAGGGAGGAGAGGTCAAAACAGGGGAGGGAAGAGCACAAGGGACGCTGGTGATGGATGACGGGGCCTATGTTGGTGGAAGAACTATGGACACTACACCTGAGGGGAGAAATCTAATCTGTCCAAAAATTAATAGAGGTAAGAAAAAATTGGAATAATAATAAAAATTAAAAAGATGTATAAATACACAATGAAATACTATTCAGCAATCAAAAAAGATAAGCTCATGCCATTTGCAGCAACATGGATGTAAGTAGAAGGGATTATGCTCAGTAAAATAAGTCAGAAGGAAAAAAAATACCATATACACACTTACAGTAGTAAGAAAGGGAAACTGAACAAAGGCCCCCCCCCAAAAAAAAAGAGAGAGAGAGACAAAACTTGCAGGCAAACTATAGCCCTGTATGTATGAGGCATATAGCAGGGGAATGGGAGTGAGATGGGTCAAAACAGGGAAGAGCACAAGGGACTTTGGGGACAGTTCACAGGTGATGTATTGGCAGAATTTAGGGAGACTGCACATGAGCAGAGGAATCAAATATTAAAAGTTTCATTTAAAAAAAGTCCTTCTACCCCTTTCAGTGGGACCATTGCTTCTGAGGTGTACTGTACCCATCCACTTACCATTCAGGGTTATTGGGTTTTAGTACCTGAATATGTGTCCATGAGCTGAGCTGATCCCATGAGATGGCGAGAGGGGCAGGCATGGGCCAGACTGAGTAGGATCTTGCAGCGACTGTGTGGAGAAAGCCAAGTTCTAAATGTCTGTGGAGAAAAGAGACATTGAAACAAGACTAAAGGGGGAGCTATGGAGCTGCTCTAAGGACAGTGGCCAGCAGAGGTTGGGTCATCACCTGAGGTTTATTTACTTGTGCGCACACATACAAGACTGCTCAGGCTCGGGGGACACCAGGGGCTTATGTAACTGGGGAAATGAGTTCTGAGGCCACAAGTAGCTGCCTGTTCTATGCCACCCCAGGCTGGGTAGGTTCATCGTTGGTTCAGGAAGCTTAAAAGAGAAACTTGGAGCCCTTGGCATCATCCCCCCGGGTTAGGGGAAAACAAGGCAAGTGTGAGACAAATTAGGCCCCCTGTAAATCTCTAGATGCTCTTTCTTCTTACAGCTCTTCTCTGCCGGGTTCTCCGTGATGCCACCTTGCAGCCTCAGCTTCCAGGCTCAGGTGTGCCCACTCACTCAGACCACACCACACTCCATGCCTGGCCTCTGCTCACACTCCCAAGCGCCTCCTTCATTCAAGGCCACAGGTCATAGCCACAGAGGCCAACAGCACCAAAGCCTGAGCAATCTTCACTTATCCTACACTCCTCATGCCAGATAGTGTCCTCGGTGTCCTCAACAAGAGGCTGCTCATCGAGATGGCGCTGTCCCACCAACGAAGGCCTGGAGCTCATGGCAAGCCAGCAAGCAGTGGGCCAGGACCCAACTCACTGAAGCTGGAGGGGCTCCCAGGCGGGCCGCTGAGATGATGCCATGACACTCACGGCGACAGTCTGAAGGTCGGCCTAGATGGCACTGGACGCTGTCTAGTTAGCAGCTTTCCAAAGTGACCCAAGACGCAGAGTGCCAGTCACCTTTCTGCAGTGCTGGGCGGCACTGGCCAGTATCCAGTCGCCAGAGGCAGCGTCCAAAACCACCAGCGTTAACAGCTCTTTGTGAGTTGTTGGCCCACACCAACAACAAACATCCGCAGGCCCGAGGTCTTTGTTCTCCTTTCAGGTGAGGTCAGAGGCAGGCCAGAGGCATGTGCAGCCACCCGCACCTCTGAGAGGCTCTTTGGCTTTTCTGGGAAGCGTTTCAGCTTCTCTTCTCCCTTTTGAGATTGGCCACTGGATGCTTCCAACAGCATTGAGTCTGAGAAAACAAGAGTCCAGCCCAAGCAAGTGAGTCCAAACACGCGTAGGAGCACAGACTTCTCAAGTTGGCGTCCCCCTGCTTTTTAAACTCTATACATAGTCCCAGCTGCAAACAATTCTGATTGGAGCAGGTACACCTGTCGGCTGGTGGACCAGCACCAATCTGCTCATACACCGCACTTAATCCATTTCATGATCCAGGCACCTAATCCATGACCTGCAGCTGGCAGCAGCCACAGCTCTAGAAAGGACCCCGTGGGGCCCCAGGGGCTGCATGCCTTGGGGTGGTTGGAAGGGAAATCACTGCCATCAGCCATCACTGCTGGCCACTGCCAGAGCCAGAGCCCAGTGAGGCCACTGGTGGTGGGCATTTTATTTCCCACTGCCCACCATCTGTAGCCGCTGGTGCTGCCTGCAAGCAGTGCTCTGAAGGCAAGCCCTGGAGCCCTGAGGTGGGGTATGGTTTCAACATGACTTCATTTGTGTTAAAAAAGAAACTCGGAGTGATAACTGCAAGAAAATTAATTGGAGACTGTCAATGATGCCATCAGTCCTGAAAATAGGCCTACCTGATGCTGCTCTACACTGCTAGAGTGTTTGTAAAAGATTTAAAAAGTTAAGTACCAGACCTCCCTGGTGGTGCAGGGGTGAAAGTCTCAGCACTATCACGCTATTGACAGCCAGTGGGCATGAGTTCCATCCCTGGCCAGGGTGCAGCAGACCTCTCCTGTCTCACACACTTTTCCCCTCAGCAGTATACCTCAGTGATCATCCTGTTCTGCTCCCCACTCTGTTTCTGGTGAAACCTCTCACTCCCTGAAACTTTGGCCTGAACCCCAGTGAGGAGAACTTTGTCATAACAGTTTAACGTTGTGACTCACTTTTGAAGTATATGTGTCATATATTTTTCACTCAATTGAAATTGTAAAAATAAAAGCCAACTTCCAAAGAATATCATGATCTGAAATACAGAAAACTAATTGCATACTGATTGAAATAAAGAAATGAGAAACAAACTAGATTTAATGGGAGACCAGATTTGCATTATCATCAAAATAAAATAGTATAGAGCAAAATTATCAGGAAGTATATGATGCTTACATGGAGAAATGTCAAAATGTTACTGGGAGGCATAAAAATTTGTCTATATGGAAAGAAATTAAAATGAGAATTATTTTAAATGATCATTTGCATTTTCTGTCATTCAAATAAATACAGCAAAAAGAAATTTTTGTAGTAGAAAACCTTATTTTTAAAGATTATTTTAAATGTTTATATATATTACATAATTGTTCACTTTTGTACAATGTTTGATTTATCCTCTCAGATTTATTTATTTATTATTTATGCATAAGAGCACTGGGGCACAAGCTGAAGTGCAGAGGGTAAAAGGCTTCACCAGAGACAGAGTGGGGAGCAGAATAGGAAGATCCGCTGAAATACACTGCTGAGGGGAACAGTGACAAGATAGGAGAGGTCTTCTGCACCATATATATGGGTTAGCTTCCTGGCCAGGGATCAAACTCAGGCCACGTTTGTGGGCCTTCTCAGTGGTAGTGCTGAGACCTAACCCTTAGGCCACCAGGAAGGCCCTAGAAAACCTTATGTTAATGTATATATGTGGAAACTAAAAGCAGACTATCCAATGCAATTTTGGAAAATGATGATACATGACAGAGATTTGCTGTATTCATAGGATAAAACAGTCTAACCATTATTCAAACTGATACTGAAACCTCAACATTCATACAGCAATGGAACAGATTTCCAGGTTTAGAAATAACCCTCAAATGCATACTGAAATTTAGTAATATGATGAAGTTAGTGTTTCACATTAGTGCATGAATATGAAACATTCTGGAAATATTGGCACTCTGGTAGTTATATAGAAATACCAAGTTGGAGAATCCTTAATATCTGTTACCAAAATAGCTGGAGCTTAAGAAACATGAAAAATTAAACTAAAATCTCAGATAATATAGCTGAGCTTAAAAAGACAATATTGTAGTAAAAACTTCCTTTAAGTATGACATGAAAGAAAGATATAAAAGATCAATAAATTCACCTACATAAATATTATGAAATTCATCATTGCAGATATAAAAGCAGAGCAAAAGACAAATGGGCAGATGAAGAAAGCAATTGTAGTTTCTGTCTGACAGAGATAATGTCTTTATGTTATACGAAGTCCTTCTATGTCAGTGACAAAAAGAACAAGGATGCCCCCACCACACCCAACCACCCAGACACACACAGACACACACACACACACCAGGCAAAAATGAAGATGGAACTGAAGATGAAAAAGATAATCTTTTATTTTTGATAATAAGGAGATGTGCAAACTAAAGTTTCCTGTTAATAAGAAATAACAATATTTGTTGGAACACTAGTTGGAAAAGGCTTTGGGGAAACAGGTAATCTCTCTTATCTGATAGAGACAATTAAAATTGGTACAATTATATAAAAGGTTTTACCACAGCCAATATCATTCTCAATGATGAAAAACTGAAATCCTTCCTCTCTAGATGTGGAATAAGACAAGGATGTCCACTGTCACCAGTGCTTTTCAATATAATACTGGAAGTATCAAAATAATCTATCAATTTAGTAAAGTAGTGGGATACAAATACAAAACACAAAAATCAGTAGTCTTTCTATATGCAAACAATCAGTCCGAAGAAGAGGAAATCAAGAAAACCACCCCTTTTACATTCAAAACAACAAAAAAATCAAATACCTGGGAATAAACCTAACAAAAGAGGTAAAGGGCCTATACAAAGAAAACTATGAAACATTATTAAAAGGAATAGAAGACAAAAAGAAAAGGAAAGACATCACCTGCTCAAAGATTGGGAGAATTAGCATTATCAAAATGACCATACTACTGAAAGCAATTTATAGATTCAATGCTATTCCAATAAAAATCTCAATTACTTTCTTCAAAGAGATAGAATGAATATGGAAGAAGTTCATATGGAATCACAAAAAACCTCAAAAAACCAAAGCTCTTCCAACCAAAAAGGAGAATGGAGGTATCACCTGCCCAGACTTTAAACTACACTAAAAAGCCATAATAATTAAAACTGCATGGTACTGGAACAAAAAAAAGATGCACATGCCAATGGAATCAAATAGAAAACCCAGAAATCACCACACATATATATGGACAACTAATCTTTGATAAATATGCAAAGAATATGTAATGAAACAAGAACAGTTTGTTCAATAAATGGTGCTGGGAAAACTGGACAGCTTCATGCAAAGAAACGAAGCTAGACTACTACTACATGCCATACACAAAAACCAATTCAAAGTGGATAAAATACCTGGATATAAGACCCGAAACCATAAAATATAGAGAAGAAAATATAGAAGTAACAAAGCAAGGAAAGTGAAGGTAAAGATAAACAGCTGGGCTTACATCAAACTAAATATTGTCTGTACAGCAAAAGAGATATTAACCAAGACAAAAAGACAACCTACTGACTGGGAGAAAATTTTTGCACTCCATACTATGATAACACTGGTCAACAATTTTTTACAAAAGTCATGTTACTGAAATAAAATTAGTCATTTCCTATCAGTTTGTATGTGCTCAACACAAATATCACAGTCAAATTCTAGTTTTGGCTCTAGTTTTTTTGTAATCTGCAATAAATTGATGTTTACATCACAAAGTGCATGCCAATAGTAATAGGTCTATGGTGAATACCTGTAAAAAACCAAGTAGTCATAGACTACTTCTTAGATTTCTTTGCTTGTTCAGGAGCATCTCCGGGGAGTGTCCAGTAGTAGTCAACCAGCATTGTAGTGGACCATTTTCCCTCGTATCTTTGTTCCATTGATGCAATATCTTGATGAAAACATTCACCATGTTCATCACTAACCTTACCACAGTTTTCAGGGAAGAAATCCAGCTGGGAATGAAGGAAGTGTATCTTTAGAGACATATTGCAGACAAGTTTCTGATACTGCATCAGCATGTCTTCTACTAGTTCCTTGTAGTTTTCTACCTTAACATCACCAAAGTAATATTCCAAAGTTTGTAGACACTAGGCAAAAAGCATTCCATGCTTGTTTCGCATCATGCTTCAGCAAGTTGTTGAAACAGTCATCTTTGAAGAGCTCTCGAATCTGAGGACCCACCAAAACTCCCTCTTTAATTTTTGCTTTGTTGAGTCAAGGAAATTTTTCATGCAGGTATCGGAAACCTGGCGAGGTCCAGTCCATGGCTTTCACGAAATTCTTCATCAAACCTAGTTTGTCTGCCTTGTTCTTGGATAAGTCCAAATCACGAACCAGGTCATTTAGTTCTTCCTGTGTTAGTCTGTGTGGGGTTGATGATGCGCCACAGTGAAAATCTGAATCACTGCATGCTGATGGAACAGGAGAACAGGTGGCTCACCTTTGCCCTCATCAGATGAATCAAGAGAATATTCTGCTGGAGGTTCTGGAATAGGAAGTCCCTCACCATGTGGAACTGGTCTCAATGCAGACGGAATGTTTGGGTAAACTATTCTTGACTTCTTTTGCTTCATTATTCTGCCAGAAAGAGGAGGAACCAAGCAGAAGTAACAGTCTTTTATGTGATTGCTTGACCCTCTCCACACCATGGGGACTGCAAACGGCATTGATGGTCTTTTGCCATTTAAACACTGTGAAAGCTGTGTTGTACATGTAGCACAGCAGATATGCAGGGTCCGAGTCTTGTCTTGGTCACCAACCTTGCATCCAAAGTAAAGATGATAAGCCTTCTTCTATTGAGACGTGATACTTTTCTTCTGGTTGGCAAATATCACTTCCCCACAAATAGAGCAGAAATTAATGCTATTAATGCACTTTCAAGGCATTAGTGTTCTGTATTGTGCCTAAATGGATAAAATAATAACAGTTCTGTGGAACAGTAGCTTAAACTCTCTCGCACAAAGTCTGAAATATTTTCAATGCTCAATCTTTCCGACAGGGCTTTATAGAGTGCACTGCTGACGTCAGCTTACTTTAGCAGCTGCCTAGCAATAGCATTGCATTATATCAGAAAATGATGCAATCAACTCTGGATGATGTGTGCATGATGGTATTATGCAATGCGATGCAATATTTTATCATTCTAGACTAATTTAGGATGTTGCTGCAGTCCTACTGGATAAATGTACATGGTGAAACGTATAAAATGAATTACATGAAATATCTTCAAAACGAGAGCTAATAAAAAAATATCAGGGTTATATTTATGTTCAGCACACCAAGATACTACAGAAAATCAATCAATGTAATCCAACACATCAACAATAAGAAAAATAAAGACCATATGATCATATCAATAGACGCTGAGAAAGCATTTGACAAAGTGCAACATCCATTTACGATAAAGGCCCTTAAAACTCTTGGGATAGAAGGAACATACCTCAACATAATAAAAGCCATATATGACAAACCCACAGCCAATATTATCCTCAATGGTAAGAAACTGAAAGCCTTTCCACTACGATCAGTAACAAGGCAAGGATGTCCACTCTCACCATTACTTTTCAATATAATACTGGAAGTCCTAGCCAGAGCAATTAGACAAGAGAAAGACATTAAAGGGATCCAAATAGGAAAAGAAGAAATTAAACTGTATCTATTTGCAGATGATATGATAATATATATACAAAACCCTAAAATCTCCATAGAAAAACTACTCAAAATTATAGACTAGTTCAGTAAAGTAGCAGGATACAAAATCAACACTCAAAAATCAGTAGTCTTCCTAACATGTGAACACCCAGTCTGAAGAAGAAGAAATTAAGAGATCTATCCCCTTCAAAATTGAAACCAAAACAATCAAATATCTGGGAATAAATCTAACAAAAGACATAAAGGACTTATACAAAGAAAACTATAAAACACTGTTGAAAGAAACAGAAGACGACACAAGAAGATGGAAAGGCATCCCTTGCTCATGGATTGGAAGGATTAACATTATCAAAATGGCAAACCTACCAAAAGCAGTTTACAGATTCAATGCTATTCCAATAAAAATCTCAATGACATTCTTCAAAGAAATAGATCGAATACTGATGAAATTCATATGTAACCACAAAAAACCCCGCATAGCTAAAGCCCTCCTGACTAAAAAGAAAGAAAATGGAGGAATTTTACTTTCTGATTTCAAACTATAGTACAAAGCCGTGGGGTTGTCATATATGAACTTTATTATATTAAGGTATATTCCTTCTATCCAGAGGGTTTCAAGAGCCTTCATCATAAATGGATGCTGACCTTTGTCGAATTCTTTCTCAGCATCTATTGATATGATCATATGGTTTTTATTTTTCTTTTTTGTTGATGTGTTGGATTACATTAATTGATTTTCAGATGGTGAACCATCCTTGTGTCCCTGGAATAAATCTGAGGAGAGAAATCTTACAGTGTGAAAAACAAACAAAGAGGTTTAAAGACAAAACAAAACCACAGCCACTGCATGAAAATGAATTGGAAACTGCTAAGAGGGATGTTACCTGGCCATGCCATCACTTTTAAAAATTGGCAACCTTGGTTATTTTATGTAGTGCTGCTATAAACATAGGAGTGCAGGTTTCCTTTCAAATTAGTGTGAAAAAAATAAACAAGGATGTTTAAAAAAATTAATAAAATTAAAAAATTAAAAAAGAGGCAACCTGAGAATTCTTATCACTACCAGAGTGTTTGTAGAAAAATTAAAATGTTAAGGACCATATATCCAATCTGCAAAACAGAAAAAAAAAGGTGCTGGAACTCTTAAATGTAATGTGTCTTCCCTTACTCCCTCCAAATTATACGCAATTCCATTTATTACTCCCCCCATTTTGTGAGATATAATTAACATACACATTTTGTATAAATTGCAAGTGACCTCTAATAGGTTTTAAAGTGACCTTGTATAAATGTTTTTTAGCACCTGAAATTACATCTCCTGTAAGCATATTTTGGATTGAACCTGAAAGTAATGAAAAACTACTTGCATACCAGTTTCAATTCTAGGAAGTCAGCAACCTTTCTGTAGGAGGAAAATGTTTTGAAACCTAAATCCAAAGTGAATATGGAACAAGTATGGGAAAAACGGAACTGCCGTATCTGGAGCGCTCTGCACATTTACTTTAGACACCACTTTCCTCCACTGTATCTCACCAACCAGAAAAATTTCATGGAATTGCAACTGCTACTTGGCAGAGACCTTCAGCAAAAGCCCAGAATGGTTTCATTCAGAACATGTGATTTGATTTAAGCTGCATGCCTCTGTTCTGAGTCCGCTTTGCCAGAGTTCCCAAAGCAAAGGTGTATGGGCATTATTTGAACTCTTAGTTTCCCACACACAGCATCCTACCTTCTTATACGAACAAATAGTGAGATAATATATTATAAAAAGATTTTTAATATGTTTATTATTTTAACACATGGTCCCCAGTTCTTGATACAGAGATGTTCATGTTTATAAAAATCCATCGTCATGCTTATTGAAATGGGAGGCACAAGAATGCAAGTGTTAGTGGAAACCAAGACAAGAAAAAATGGTGATAAACTGCCTTGTTGGAAATATATTATTTTCTTCTAGAAGCAAGTTAATAAATAAAGGAGAGAGTAGAGGAAGGAGAGGAGAATGGAGCCAGCAAGAAGGAAAGGGGCTAGGATTTGATGGAGTGAAGAGTTCACGGCTGTCTTTTAAGTTGTAATGAGCAAAAAAATCTTAGGAGGAAAGATGTCCTCCCCCATCTTCAGTCAAGTATGCCACACTACTACGAGTTTTTGGACAGGATTGCATTTGAGAGTAGAACTATAGGAGTGCGGTATGCACTCTCCCTCTGATTGACCTGCTATTTAAAATGGTTACCTCACCACGACAGCACAAAGTACACCGTCAGGGATCAGTGAGTGACAGCATGGTCAGCTACTCCTTGAAAGCTCTCAAATGTAAGAAGAAATAGTGGCAGTCACTCCTTGACCTGATGTCCCTTTTAAAAGGCCGTGTAATTTGAGACAGCAGCGTTGAGTTAGAAAAAGAGCTTTTTATTGTAAGAAAGAATCTTAACAGAGTGAAGGTCATCATGAACTAGGAAACAAAAGATCTCTGAACAAGAATTTCTAAGGACAGTTTCTCCTGCCTCATGTGCAGGACAAGAGTGCGCTGCAGACTGGATTCCCTGTGTAATATTAGCTCTAAGAAAATGACTAGAGGATGAGTTACAGAGTATATGTGGCCCAAAACTAGTGATATTGAAAAAGTGATAGCAGCCTAAATGTGTTTAATGGGCAAATCCATACATATCCTTATCTGTAGAAATAGCTACTTAAGAATATACATTCACATACAGATCTCAAAAATAACCTTGTGTGTGTGGGAAAATGCTAAAACAAATGTCAAAACAAAATAATAAAGGAAATATCTTGCCAACAAATATATGAAAAGAAACTAAGTTTTATGAGTCATTAAAACCACAGTGTGTTAACCACTACACATCAGTCTAATGGAAAATAAGCTGATACTATCAGTTTTAATGAACTTGTAGGGCTGCTAGTTACACTACTACTATAAATATAAAGCAATCCTATCTCTGAAGCTGTTTGACAGTATCTGTTAATGCTGAACAAATAATCCTTTTCTAGATACGTATATAAGAAGTGTGCACATATGTGAACTAAAAGCTATGGGCAAGAAATTCAGGAACAGCAAAACAAACTTGGCAATGCTCAAATGTCCATCAACATTTGTGTGTGTAAGTAATGCACACCATTAAGCAGCATTCATAAAGGCATGGATAGATGCACAAATAAGAGCCCAGAAAAAGAATAACAGATGGAGATTTGATTCATGGTAACTACAGGAAAACTACAGTCTTTTAAATAATGGTATTAGGTCAATATTATTCCCATAATAAAAACTGTAGTGTGATTTTGTAGTGCCTGGTTTTCAATACCCCTCTTGTCTTGCCCCCAATCTCACCTTTTAATCCCACACACCTACTCATAGCTTTAGTCAATGAGAGTACTTCATCAATGTTTTAGTGAACCTGAACTTCTAATATGTCTGATTTGGTAAGTGCTGTGCTCTCTATCAACCATATATGATCCCTTCATCTCTACGAAGTCCACATCTGTCACTTCTTCAAAGAACAACTATCTCAACCTATTGCTATTTTTCACCATGGGATATCATCTCTTCTTGCCCTGGTCTTGCAGAATAGTTGTTCCCATTGATTGGATTTAACACATTTTCTTTTGTGTTTTGTCTTTGGGCTCCTTTCCTCATAGAGATTATCATGTGTCCATCCAGAAAGTCATCTTTTTGAGGACAGGGATTGTTATGCCGATGTTCGTATCACCAACAAAAATTTCAGTGCCTAGCATTAAGTTGATGCCCAAAAACTATTTTTTGCATTAAATTTCTAACACTTATGTCCTTAATGTAGCTCTGGGCTAATAAAAATGTACTAAAGAAATTCTTGTCCACCTATTACTGTGCATCTAATCTCTTCAAAGCACTTTGTTAAATATTTTATACACATTGACAACATCATTACTATCTTTTAATAGCTAAGGAAATGGAGAACCTGAAAGGAATTAATGTAACCAAAGCAGAGGATTCTCTGAAAACTTACAGGTTTTGTTCTACTATTTAGCTTCACATAGTACAATGGAAATAATGAATAGTAGAAGCTTAACCCCTTCTCTGCAATGTGCTTTCTAGTTGACTGTAAGAAGAATTATGGATCTTTGCACTGTTATTCAGAACAGCATCATTGTCTACAATAGCATGAGTATCATCAACCACCAGGCTGGACATAGCCCTTCCAGACACTGAACAACCATGTGTTTATTTTTTTCTTTGAGTTAAGAGATCCAGTAACTAAGAAAGTATTTTTTCCTGTGATAGAAATCATGGTTGGAAATAAAGGAATAGAAAATCAAAGGGAATGTTCACAAAACTTGCTTCTAAGAGACATTGAAAATTATCTCACAGGGAGTTTCTCTCTCCTTAGATAAGATCCTATTTGTGTTACTGAAAGAAGTGAACTAATCAAGCAAAATCCTGTTAGACCTGGTAAAGTAGAGGATACCTCTGAGGTTGTGAGTTTCTTTGTAGGTATTGCTTGGAATGTGTAGAATTTCATACTGTAACTAAAGGTACACAAACACTTTATTACTGAAGATGTATACCTGGAGGATGGCTCAAAATTAATTTCAGGTTTCAGAGCACAATTTGGGTAGTAGATCCAAGTCCACATGCAGAAATTAAATTCATCAAGCTTATGTGCATCCCAGAGACTGATAAGTGGAAGTCTTGTTAATAAGATTGGAACTGTCATGGGTGGGGGGTCAGGATTATGATTTACTTGATTAGCGGATTCACCCTCCCCTAGAACCCTAAATAACAACAATCATATTTCCAGTTTGAACAACCCTTTTCTCTTTGTTCTCCTATCAATAAAAAGGTGAGGCTCTTGCTCTCCAGGCAGTATCCTACATTGTACAGCCTGCTCCACAACTCCTGTTTCTTTATCAGTGTGGTGTTGCTGTCACAACAATTATTATCCACATTAAGATGGATTTGCCCTTGTGAAAATGACACATGTCCTAGGATCCTTGTTGCAGCATTGTTGCCACGGCAAATATGGAAACAACCCTGAAGTTTACTTGCAGGTACCAGTTATGTAAATCATGTGACCTATGTATAAGGGAGTACCCCAGAGTCAATAAAATAGAAGGGAAAGCCCATTTTAGTACATACTAGTAAATATAGGAAAATCTCCAAGATTTATTATAAAGAGAAAAAAAAGAGAAAATTGCAGAAACAGTGTAGTCAAATTATCACATAAAAAATAAAAATTTGCACTAGGTATATGAATTTTTTACCTTATTATTTGATCACCAAAATAAAACACCTCTTTTGGGTCTCTGCAACCCTAGCACACACCCAAGTTCTCTAAGCCCCTTTTCCAAGCAGCTTTTCTTATATGGTTGCATTTAATCTAAGTCTTAAGTCCAGTTGAGTCTAATGTGTGACAGTTTTCAATGTCTTCAATACTTAATTCCTGTCTAACAAATGTTTGATTGAATCACAATACCTTGGGTATACAAATTACTTAGAAAATATTACTTGAAAGAAATGACTTTGTTTTTTAGAATTTGAAGAAAGTTTTTGCATCAAGAAGTAAAATGAGAGACGAAGTGGCCACTCTGTACATCTCACCATATAATAATCTTGGCAAATCTGCTGTATTTAGCTGCTGCATTTGATTTATAGATGAAGATCTTTAACTTTTAGTGTTCTTAGTAAAGGGTCAATGAAATCAATAGTTAAGGCAACTGGATCAGGCCCAGCTCCAGTGAGGAATTTAATACATGGTTAAATAGAACGTTAATAAAGAAGTAATCTTTGGCAACTGGTAATACATAATGAATCATCACTAGCAATTATGAGCTTGATAAAGAACCTCAGCTGTGGCAACGGCTGATGTCAGCTTTCTTACTGAGAAAATGTGGGGTATCCCATCCCTCACAGGGTCAGCATGCAGGATGACCTGTGTCATGACCTCACAGGGTCAACAGGCAGGATGACCCTGTGTCGGGGCTTGCTGTGTGGTTGAGCAGTCTCTAGAGAAACTTCTGCATTTACTGGAGTCTGGCTCCCTCACATGGCTCACAGGTGTCTGGTGAAAAACAAAAGTCGACGGTTATCAGTGCTAGGAAGTATTAAAGAGGAGGAAGAAGAATGGGGAACAAGGAGACCTGGAGGAGGCATATGGGCAGAGAGATGTGGGTGAGAGATCCATGGGGAGGTTAATAATGACAGCTTTTATCTTGATTTTGATTTTACTCTTTTCCTTCCAGATTTGTCTGGCCATTTCTAAGCTTTTTGATGGATCCCTACCGGAAGGTGCTTTAGACTTGTAACAGGCTTTCGGACCTCAGTTGCCCTGCTTTGGGCCAACCCTGTTTGGCTGGGCATTTACCCACAATGGGATGGATAACTTGGGTGCTTGATTTGGAAACTATATTCCTCATCTTTTCTTTGTTGCACATTTATTGTATTAAAGTTTTTTCCATTAAAGGTCTTACGCACTAGACTATGTTTTGTCTTGATGCGGTGGATGACAATTTATTTAGAATGGGAAGGTTTGGGGGCTCTGGAGTACCCCTCTCACTGCCCTGTAACAGTAACACTATTATTGATGCATGAACCGAACAAGGGGGTCAGAAAAACCCACGAGACTTGCTGGCAAACTAAAGACCTGAGGCATACAGGAAGGGAGGCTGAAGAGAGGGGTCAAAACAGGGGAGGGAAGAGCGCAAGGGTGTATGGTGATGGGTCACAGGTGATGTGGTGGTGGGGAAATTATGAGGGCACCTGAGGGGAGAAACCAAATATTGTATAAAAACGAACAAAGGTGTAAGAAAATTTAAAAGAAAAAAAATGCAGTGTAGCTAGAAAAAAATTTGTTGATGGGTATTATTCATTCACCTTTGAATTTTTATTTTTATGTTATTTTATTTAAAGTAAACACTAAAGCTATATAAATTCCAGACAGAGTATTGTGCAAGGTAATATTGATTATCTCTGTACTGTAAAACGAGTTTTAAATACACACTTATTAATGAAAAAGTACTTTGTTAATAACAAGGGGGAGAGAGAAGTGATGAGATTCTAAGGAAAAGTTTTATGTCTCCCCCTACCCGCACCCCAAAAGAAAAACTTCTTGCCTCCCCATGGGTGTGATGGTTGAGAACCAGGTTATTAAGCCACCTTAGCCTAACACTATTCTGCTTACATTCATGCCAAGTGCCTCGCATTTATTGTGGGCTCATGAAAAGCTAAGACAACTAAAGTGGGAGTGTATTTGCGTGTGGAATGGAGGAAGCAAGGATTATCTACCTCATTTCACACACACTCAGACCTCTAGCCTCTTTTACATAAAAAAAAAATGTTAACACCCACCTACAATTAAAACTATAAGTGCACATCCTTTCAATTTTGCTTCTGAAGCTAAACCTTGCTTGGAACGAGGTCATATGCAGCAGATGCATCTAACAGCCTGTTTCTAGCAGACAGCCGCAGGAGACCGCAATCAACAAGCTAAGGCACATAAGGAATGACCCCAGACTTACAGTCCCAGAGACAGGTAAGTCCACTGCTCAACTTGGTCTGGCACCTACATTCCAGTTAACATTTTGTGGTCCACTCACATATTAGTACTTGTTTTTGTCACCAGTATCAGGTGGCTGCTCACGAATTAATACGTGTTCATCTAGTCTCCGGTTTTTCATGCTATGGTGGATTTATTTGGAACTATTAGGAGTTATTTCTTTGATCGTACTCAGTCTAGAAGCTTTACACATTGTTTTGGTGAAAGTGTAAGGTGTTTTATGAGAGATATTACAGTTTTTTTTAATATCCAGTAGTTCAGGAGTTGTGTGTGTTTTATTGAATGCTTATACCATTCATGCAGTGGCACAGAAAACGGCCGGCCGCAGGGGCTGGTAAATTTAAAGGGCACCCGCACAGAAAGTGTTAAATAACAACATCCAGAAATCCCAGGCACAAACTCCCCAGTGGGTGGGATAAGCAGAGGAAAGATGGAGCCCCGTGGGTGCTTTGCTCAGGGCAACTCAGCTTCTCTGTTTTCAAGAAGCACCGCTTGGTTTTGGTTTCCAGGTCACAGCCTGCATCTGGTCTTTTGGATGCACTTTTACTCAGGCTTCACCAGGGCTGCACAAAGAACCCTGCAGGGGAGGAGGGGTGTACCTTACTCTCATCCTGGGGAGAGGAGGCTGGAGTTTTTCTAGGATTGAGGGACCAATCCCTCCCCCCTAATCAAAGCACTAGGAGTGGTTTCTTCCCACCTCCCTTTTTCTCCTCCTCTCTTCTTCAGAAATTTCCTGACTCTCCCTGCTGGGCACTGGAAAAACAGAGAAGATGGTCTTCAGCTTGCAATTCAGATATCAATGTTTCATGTACTAACCATATTACAAATATTCTGTAAAGCTGTATTCATGTGAAATAATTTAAATAGCAAAAATAACTGTAATCAAGAGTGAAAAATAAGTTCTCTGTGTTTTTTAACTTGTAAATGCTTTTACATATTCCTATAGAAAACTTAGGGATATAGTCATTTTAACATATGAATAATCAAACATTTGCAAGGAGACTGCAATACTCATAGTTTTCATTACTTAACTATTTCATATCAAACTTTCATCTTGACACATTAATTCTGACTTAAAGAAAATGTCTAAGATGATAATCGACTATCATGTGCCTTTCACTTAGATTTACCCCGATGATATTTTGTAATACCTTTTAAATAGCTTTATACTTTCTTCTACATACTTTCTTATTCTGATTATGATTTTGGAAAGTAAGTAGTGGAGACCAGGGATTCACCACTAAATGCTTCACTTGTCTATCGGCACCCCCCACTCTGCTTCCTGGAAGGGAGCCTGCCTTCTTCAGATCCAGCTGCTTCCACAGGGTCAGTCCTCCCTCCAGCTCCGGCTCCTGTTCGGAAGTAAATCCCTGCTCAGGAAGGTGATCCTTGGCCTCCCTGCTGACTTTGCACGGAACTCTCCAGTGTTTACCATTTTGACCTCTTCCCTCTTCTGCTTGTTCACTGTCTGTCCTGCTTCTACAAACCCATTCTCTCCCAGGATGATCACCCCTTTGCATTCTCCAATCTTTTCTTCGGTGTTCTTAAGCTAAATTAAGTCATCTTAATACATAAATCAATCATATCTCTCATATTGGCCTCTTTCCCCAAGGCTACTTAAACTCAACAAACCTACCATGTGCCCAGCGGAGAAGAAATAGGGTATCTTTCCTCAAAGCTAGACTTTAGTGGAGACCCCTGCAAGTGTGATAAACAGTGCCAGTGACCTATGTTGTTTTGGCTGTCATCTTCCTTGTTGAGATGAAGCAAACACCAGTTGTCCCTTCTTATCCATCTCCTGTCTCCTGTACTAACAGAACACCTGCTTATTTGCAGTACATGTTTCCCAGAATAATATTGTAATCCCAGCTTCTCCTGTGGCTGCATATGGTAATGTCACTAAGATCTACTGATTTTACATTGAAGTGATAAGTTCTCAAAGGAAGGTTCTATGCTTCTCTTTAGTCTCCAGTCTGTCCTTACTAGAGATACGTAGCACACCTGTGGGACCTTAAACTACCCATTATAATTGGCTGAGCACACAACAGAAGGGTCCTGCACCCCAATCCTTTATGGGACAAATATACCCTACCAATTATGGACTACTAATGTTGGAATTTATATAGGAGAGTAGGATATTTAAATTGTTTACAAGCCCTTTTTGTATGCGTGTGTCTCACAGCTAAACTTCATACTAGCTGAAAGTTCATCATGTTATTTTGAAAGCGGGGGCAATAGCTTATAAATAATTTTATCCTAGGAAGCAAGCACAATTTCATGAATATAATGATGCTCATTCATTGTTTTTAAATAAATAAAAGACATCGTTGACAGGGCTGGGTATCAAGGAATAAAAACATGAAAGCATATCATTCAAAAAATACTCGGTGACCTGAACCTTTGAAGAGACACTGGTGATGCAGTAAAGTCTGGCCAAGAAACTGTGGAGAGGTTTGTAGAAGGAAGGCTTGACTACAAAAAGAAAAGAAACTCATAACTTCTTATTAGCTCATTAGAGAATATATTGTTGCTACAGGACTGTAATAGAAGGCCCTGTACATAAGTGATTAGCAAGTTTAAGGGGTAATTAATGTTGAGAAATTATTCTGCTGGATAAGGTTGCAAAGCATGGCATAGTGAAACAGACTTCCCTGCCTTACTGTATAGTTGAGCATACAGATCTATAGATGGGTACAGATCGACTACCCATGCCCCTGTGTTATTGACAAGTTCAGGAACATAAGGCATGTATCACAGGACTCTATACCATTTAGACTCTCAGTACATAAGTGTGGATTTTATTTTAACTATGAAGTAAAATCTTGGTGACTGGTAGTATTTAATGTTTCATCACTACCATCATCAGAGATTCTGATGACATCAGAGATTCTGATCACTACCATCATCAGAGATTCTGTGGTTTGCTAATGCTCTTATATTTTGTGCCACCAAAATATACTGATGTTCCAACAACCCTTTGCTGAAACACACATGCTTTGGTTAACCCTTATTCAGAGAACAAATTTGTGAGCTTATCTCCACAAAGAGATCCTTTTGGGTTTGCAGGTTGCCATGGCTTCTGGACCCATCATGTTGAATCCCATCTGTTTGGTGGAAAACGAGAAAGAGAAGTTGTCAGTGAATCCAATGGCCTTAGAGATTCTTAGAAAGATTTCTCAGCCTGTGGTGGTTGTGGCTGTTGTTGGACTGTATCGTACAGGAAAGTCCTACTTGATGAATTGTCTTGCAAGAGAAAAGTTGGGTGAGTAAAATATTGGGACAAAGCCTATTTGTTGACTCTAGCTGCATCTCAGTTTCTCACCACTCCTCCTGGGACACATGAAGAGAGAAACCAAATTTCTTTTTAAAAAGAACTTCTAAATCTAATTCTCACCAGCAGTATTTTACATAACCCTTTTTCTGGTCCCAATTCTCACTCCTATTTTTTTCTGCAGCTTATAAAAGAAAAATTTTTCATACTAGTGCTCTCTAAATTGTATTTTCTAACCTGCTACACATGAACTCTTGTAGTTATGCCTGCTGTTACATGATTTGCTCTCTGATGCTTATTCACTAACCGGCGCACTTGAATATCTAACAGACATAACATTCTTCCTGGACTCCACATCTAAATATGACAACCATACTAGTTTTTCCTTTTATTTCCCTCAAGCAAAAATATATTGTCTCACTTCCTCTTTACTATTTCCTCCCATCTCTCTCTCTCTTCAATGGACTCCTTTTTTATTTTAAACCCCAAAAGTCCCCTGAATGCTCTTGTTACACTTAACAATGACCTCCATGTTGTTTGATTCAATGGTGGTTTCTTTGTGTCCATGCTAGTCCCGTGCATGGCACCACATCTCATTGCTGACTTCTGCCTGCTTCTTGAAATTCTTTCCTTCTTTGGCTTCTATGGCACCACACTTTTCTGAGGTTCTTCTTATTTTCCCTTCATTCTCCTTACCAGCCTCCAGTTTTTCTTAATTATCTGAATTGTTAGGTCCTTTAAGGATTTATCTCTGGCTAACTCTTCAGGGTTCTCAGAAGTTCTATTTTCTGTCAACGTAGAAAATGCTACTTTATTTGAATAAAAGAAAAATAAATAAGAATATTTAAACTCACAGTAAAAATGATAAGATGGTAATGCATGGATATAGTTAGCATTCATGAAAATTCTGATCAGAACATGGTAGCTTGGTATTTGCAGAACACCTTGTCGAATAGTATATATAAACCATACAAAGTCCATGAATGTCACTTAATGTAAAGAATGTCTGACTCAAGCATATAGAAAATGTTCTATGAATGATAGAGGACAACTTACTGAGTTTTGTATGTAGAAAATGAGAATATAGAAGCAGCATCAACCACCTGTCAACAATTCTCTCTTTTTTAAAAAAGATTTATTTATTTATGCATACAAGCTGGGGTACAGGCCAGAGGTGTGGGGCAGCAAGAGGGTTCACCAGAGGCAGAGTGGGGAACAGAACAGGCAGATGGACCGAAATACACTGCTGAGGGGAGCAGTAGGCGAGGCAGGTGAGGTATGCTGCGCCATGTGGGAATCTCCCTACCTGGGCATCAAACTCGTGCTGTAGCTACCGACAGCTCCACAGGGCTGCGCTCAACTCGCTGCGCGACCAGGGAGGCCCATGTGTCAACAATTCTTATGTCCTGGGTCTAAGCAGAAGTTCATAAGAACTTCTTAGAAGTTCTCTTTTCCTTCAATTAGAGAAAATCCACATAAATGTTACCTGACACTCATGTTCCTCTTAGAAAGTGTCTTAACTACTGCTGAGATCCCTCGAATTAGTTGTGACTCATGGCATCTTCAAAATAAGTAAGAATGACACCTTAGCTGGGCGTCGAATTCGCGTAGCCGCTGCACACAGCACCACAGCACAGCGCTTAACTGCTGCACCACCAGGGAGGCCCAGCTTCTTAACAGTTGTAAAAGGAAAGTGTGACTCTACTGCATAAACCAGCCCTATTAGCCCAGATAAATGGAAACTTTCAGTCTACTGTACAGAAATTCAGAAGTGAATAAATTCTACGCCTGTGTACAATGGAAAAAAAAATAAGTAAGAATGAGATGCAGCCACAACCTCGTATGAGGGCTTATAAAGTGTGCATTTTTTAAAATCATCTTACCCCACCCCACTCCACCCCACCCCCTTATCTCTACCTACACTTTAAGACCAGATGTCACCAGGCTGACTTCCATAACATTATAAATTAGCATTCTTAACACTCATTGGGCCTAAGACATCAAGGGATAGGTATTTGTTTTGTTTTAGTAAATAGTATTAGCTGTTGTAGACACTGCTGTATCTCCTGAGACCTGAACACATCCCCAAGGCTAGTAAACCACAGCTCCAAAGGAACAAAAATAGAAACCTGCCCCCACAAAAAGAGATAAGAAACTCCAACAGATAAAAGCAGCCTCCCAATTCCTACTGATGGCAAATCATTCCGTCCCCTCTTAGCAAAAGGAGATTTTCTTTGCTGTTATTGTTTCACAAAAAGATTTTGTTTTGCTGTGTCTCAACTAAACCTTTGCTATACATACTCCACTGTCTTTACTCCGTCAATGCGGCCACTAGCTCCCTGCCTTCTGTGGTCTGGGAAAGCCAAAAACTCATGGGTAAAGTGAAGATTGCCCGTTTTACAATGAAGGAGGTTTTTTTGTTTGATTTTGAATTTGGAAATAGCATTGACGTTACAAATAAACTTTACAGGGATGCATAAACAGAATGATATACAACATTTGGCCTCCTTGAAATGGAGAGATTAACCTAGGGTATTTACATATCCGCAAGTCTAAATTTTTACCCTATGTTTGGACTTTATTTTACTTTCTCCTCTTCCCTTCAGGTTTCCCTTTGGGCTCTACAATTCAATCTAAGACCAAGGGCATCTGGATGTGGTGTGTGCCCCACCCCTCCAAGCCAAACCACACCCTGGTCCTTCTGGACACTGAGGGCCTGGGGGATGTGGAAAAGGTAAGGCAGTCACAGATATATATAAATATATATATATATTAATTATCTCCTTATCTCTTTATGATCTTTTAATGCATTTGTCATGATCTATACTCAAATGCTGATATAAGATATGGAATGAGGCATACTTTGGTCTCTTTGAAACACATTTCTAGATAAGATCAGATAAGGTATCTTAGTTCTTTTTTCTTTTTTCTGTTAATATATATTTTTATTGTTATTTATGTCTTTTACATTTTGTATTCCCCTTGGGTAGCCCACCACCAATTCACCTGTGATCCATCTCCATGGTCCCTTGTGTTCTTTTCTATTCCATTTTGTGCCCTTTTCCTTCTCTCCCTCCCTCCGCCTCCCTCCCC